>QLTV01002845.1:1113527-1152026 GCA_003457575.1 Thermophis baileyi | reverse complement strand
TGGAGACTTCGCCCACCCACCCGGACGCCGCCATTTGGGTTCTTTTACCCTCTGCGCATGCGCAAAGCATTCTGTGCATGCGCAGAGGGTAGAAGAACCCAAATGGCGGCGTCCGAGCTACCAGCTGTCCGGCAACCCGCAGGCACGGCCAACAGGGACCTTTTCACTCCTGCAGTGACGGTGGCACCAAAATGGCGGGCTAACGCGCGCGGCGACCCCTGTGAAATGGTCGTTCGACCCCCAAAGGGGTCGCGACCCACAGGTTGAGAACCGCTGTTCTACACAGATTGAATTGGAAGCTAAGTCCAATTGAGTTCAGAAAAGCTTTGGGACTACAGATTCAACTGATTAAAGTCAGTTTATTGGGATTTTTGCTGCCAGATGCTTTATTTGGCTTCAGCTTTCTCAAAAGAAAACATTCATATTTTTAGGTTTTTAATTTGTAATTTAAAACATTCTGGTGAAATTAAGAATGTAAAAGCCAGTAATAAAAACATAGTGATAAATAAAATTAATGATTGCATGGATTTTCAACTTAAATTGATTCTGAATAATGAAAGGTTGTTTTTAGTTATGTGGTATCTTAAATTACTGGCTTTGCCCAACAGCTGGATAATGGCTCCCTTGATCTTTCCATGCAGCATTAACAGTTAAGAGCATGGCAAACTGTTATAAGTAGGGAAGATTAATTTCCTTCTGATAAGCCCATAGTGTGTAGCCTGAAAGCACTAGGGCTGTGCAGTGTTTGGGATTTGATTCCCAAAAGGTGACAGCTAAGAGGAAAAGATGCAGCTACTTTAAACAATTTCAGACTTTCTTAAGCATTTTTTCAGGATTGTCTCACTTATAAAATAAAGTGAATATCAGAATCATACTACCGTATCTAATCAAGCATCAGGCCCCAAAACTACTTGGAGAATATCCTTCTACCCATCTCCATCACTGACTTAATGGGACAACTGCTTTGGTAAAAAGCATAAAGAAAAACTGCATTAACAAGATGAATCATCTTGCCTGTATGGCTTAATACATTATTTAATAATAATAGATCAGCAGAAGATACATTATGTTTTGTCATAAAATGCTGCCATATGTTGCCTCTTACTCCTCACCATCTTAGTTATATGAAAACTAACTTCTTTGTTTCTACAGTAGTACTCCCCTGTTTTTTCCTTCTTCAAATTTTTCCTTAGAGAAGATAAAAGCCACAATTTGACAGTGTAGCCAGCTCTCTTCCCAAAGTTGGCTTGGATTTACATTTTGATATTGTTGAAAACTATAAGTAAATCTGACAGGCTTGCCTTGTAGTTCAACCAGAAGTAGCCCCTTTCTAAGTTTAAAGTGGGGAATTCCTCCATTCCTGTCCCCCAATACTTGAAAATTTGCCAGTGCTCTTGGGCTGTTTGATTGAGAAGTGGTTCAAAAGAAAGTTTGTCTTGGGAGACCTGGAAAACTATTCTAGTGGAGTTTAAAACTAATGAGTTTTCAATTATTAGCCTGTTTTTTTTTAAAAGATACATTAACTATGCTATTCTCCATACTGGGTGGAGCTATCATCCATGATGGGTTGACCTTGTCCGTCAGCCAATGAGGACTGAGTCTGTCAATTAGAAAAATCCGCCTTCGTCTCTAAGGCCCGCTTTTGACTCAGTTCTCAGACTGACAGGACGTGTGGTCAAGTTCTCCTATCCTGGATAACAACTCCACTCCTCAGTTGGACAGTTAAAGCCTATTTCATCGGAAGTCATCGATTGTGAGTTTTTTCTCCCCAGCGTGCTCTTCAAACATTGTGAGCCGCCGGGTATAGAGAGGGCGACAAAGGAGCCTTGGCTCCAGTCGCCGGGGCCATAGCCTCTAGCCACAGGGTCAGGATCCCGAAAAGCCATGGGATTCCTTCGTGCCGATCTCAGGAGATTGCTCTCCCCTTAAGATCGTGGCGGCATTGAGTTGAGGCAGCGGTAGTGGCCAAGGGAGTCGCGCACTCCTATTATACTTGAGGCGAGAGGCCTCGCTAGAGTGGTGGTTTTTCGGCAATACAATCTTTGAGCCGCGAATCTTGCTTCTAAGCCACCGCCTGTCGCAGGAGCTATCGCGCTCGAGCGACCACCAGCCACAGAGCTAGGAGCTCCATTTTACTGCGCACGGCCAGGGGAGCAGCGTTTCTTCGAACTAATTACATCAGGTCGCAGGAGCTTCCGTGCTCGAGCGTCTCGCTGCCTATTCCCCTTCGATTTACGGAGTTCGCTCTCATTGCCGAATTCAGCTCCAGGATTTTCGGAGCGTTCTAACTGCAGCCGCACTAAGGTGCTGGAGGGACGATTGTCAGCTGAGAGCTTCCCTTGCTGCGGCGTTCTGAGCCTAACGGTCATAGCGGTCCGGGCACCATCTTCTTGAGCGCAGATCGTCGCGCAGTTTCCCGCCTTGGCTGGCCTTCAAAATGGCGCCTCAGCCTACAAAGCCGAAGGCTCCCAGCTCACGGCAACGGAGGAAACAGGCTTCTGAGGCCCCAATGCTTCCACCTGAGCCCTGCCCCAGTACCTTGGGGTACCATTCCACAATGGAGAAGGACCATCGACGCTCCAGTAAGGGGCATTCTGATAAGCCCAGGTCCTCCAAGGCTACAGAGCGAGATGAATCTCGCAGAGACAGAGCGTTGCAGAAGCTCTGCGATAGGTCAGCTAGGGCGGCCTCAGTTCCCAGGGCACCTCAACCACCGACAGACCAGGGGTTCCCATTGTCCTTGGACTCCATTCAGGGTCCCACTTTGGCTAGAGATCACGGGGACCACATCTCTCTGGACGCACTGGGTCTCTCACTGGCGGGTTCAGATCTATGGGGGCAACCAGAACCCTCTACCAGCAGGGAGCGTTTTGGGGGATAGGCATCAGCCGGGGCTTCCGCTACCTTTACTCCCACGGCCGCTGGCCTCCGGCCCTCAGCAACTGAAGGGTCCCTGGATCCCGCTAGTGTGCAGGCTATGATTTCCGCTGCGATAAAGCAAGGTGTGCAAGAATGCCTTCAAGAGTTGAACAGACCTGTCTCGGCAGCTCCGCCTAGAGTGCTCCCGTGGGGCTGGCCCAGGAGGTCTCGGCCGGTGCCTTCCGAGCTCAGGAGTGGCAACATAATTCTCCTGAGCGGTCCACGGGCTCACAGTCCGTTCAGTTGGATGAGGAGGGTCGTCTTGACTTAGACTTGTCGGAGGATGAGGGTATCCTTCCTGATCCCCCCACCTCTTCGGGGCTGTTCCACCTGAGCCTCTTCAAGTCCCAAAAAATGCTGCAAATTTGGGACCTTCTGCCCCAGGTGCGTCCGAGTCATCCCAGGACCTCCCTGACCCTCTATTTGTGGAGCATACTCTGGAGGCCGAGGTCATACCTTGCCCACAATTGTTCATGGACGCTGTTCACAAACAGTGGAGTTCTCCGGCATCAGGGCCCATCCTGTCGTCCAATGATCATCGGTATTTTAATATTGGGTCGGAGCTGACGCCTTCCCTTCAATGCCCATCAGTGGATGCTCTGGTGACAGCGCTTCTCTCCTCCACCCATTTACCGGGCGATCCCGCAGAACTGTTGTAACCAGAAGACAGATGGATGGAGCAAGCGCTCCAGAAAGCCCACCAGGCTACAGCCTGGGCGGTCAGGGCTTCGGTCTCCACCTCTTTCTTCAATAGGACATCCCTCATTTGGCTCCGTGATCTGCAAGAAAGATTGCCCGCCTCCGACACCAGGGCGCATCAAGATATCAATAAACTCCTGGCCGCAGCCCAGTTCTCGGCGGACGCCACGCTTCAATCGGCTAGGTTCGCCGCCAGAGCCATGGGGTCATTGGTAGTGGCACGCAGATTGCACTGGCTTCACAACTGGCAGGCGGATACTCGCCATAAATGGCGCCTGGCAACGGCTCCTTTCAACGGTCGCCATCTGTTTGGGGAGGCCTTAGACCCCATCCTGGTCTAGTCCAGGGATAAAAGAAAGGTCCTCCCCTCCCTTTCTAGAAAGAGCTCCTTTCGCTCTACCCCCTATTACAGACGGCCATTTCGGGCTCCAGATCCTGTCCCTTCATACCCCAGGCCTTCAGGTCAGTATGGGTCCCGACAGGCAACCCCAGGACAGGACAGGCAGAGGCAGGCAATTTAAGCGGCCCTTTTGTGGCGGCGGGGGTTGCTCCTTTCGGCGCACAAAGTGAGTCTCCGGATGATCCTCCCATTGGCGGACGTCTGGCACTTTTCACCAGCAGGTGGGAGGACATCACGTCCGATGCGTGGGTCAGAGAGACGGTATCATCGGGTCTCTCCCTGGAATTCCTCTCCACCCCCCTCCGAGGTTTTTTATCAGGTGCCCCTTGTCACGTAATCCCGACAAGCGGGTCCTCATGAGATCTGCCATTCAACACCTGCTGGACATTCGAGCCTGCCAGAGGATGACAGCCAACCAGGGCCTTCTGCACCTCCTCAGTGGGAGCTGAGTGACTCAGGAGAAGAGGAGGAGGCTCTGCTTGATGCTAGGGCACACAGGGCAGTTAGCAGGCAGGAGTGGCTCTGTAGAAGGAGGTCTCCTCGCGAGTAAATCTGCAGGCTGATTGGCCACGCCCTAAGGCTATTTAAGGCTTCAGCACGCTGAAGCCGACTGCTGGAAACAACGTTTTACATTCTTGCTGCTATTAGGATTTCTACGGCTTCGATTTCTGGATTCTCCTTTTGTTGAATTTAATTCATCCCGGGCTTTTTGCCAACGTCAGTGAGTCACTGATAACAGAGGAACTAATTGGCTGTTTACTTTGGGGGTTTGAATTCTGGCCAGCTTGTTACCGGACTTTTTGGCACGACGGACTTTCTTATGTTTTAATGATTTTAACCTCTAGTTACTAAGGAGTTTATTAGTACTAAAGAATATTATTGACAAACATTGTGTGTGCATCATTTCCCATAGGGCGTGCCATGCTAGGACACAACACAGGGGTTCTACTCCATATTATTTGTGTCCCCAAATCCTCGGGAGGGTGGAGAGTGATTCTCGACCTAAAAAGGCTGAACCGTCACATCAGATACAGACGGTTTAAAATGCACTCACTTCATTATATCTTGGCCTGCGTTCGAAAGGGGGACCTCCTCGCCTCGATCGACTTGACAGAGGCCTACCTCCACATCCTGATACTCCCTTTACATCGGCAGTATCTGAGATTCTGTTATGGGGGCATCCACTACCAGTATCGGGCGCTTCCGTTTGGCCTCTCGTCAGCCCCAAGGGTCTTCACTAAGGTGCTGGTGGTGGTGGCGGCCCATCTCAGGAGCCTCCCCGTGCGTGTCCACTGTTACCTGGACAATATATTAATTCTGTCATCCTCCATGCACCAAGCAATGCAAGATATCCAGGTAACGATTAACACCCTCAGACATCACGGGTTCTCCATTAACTTGGAGAAAAGCCACCTTTCTCCCTGTACCCGCCTGACCCATCTGGGAGCCATTGTCGACTCTCTGGAGTGTAGGGTGTACCTTTCCCAGGAGCGCCAGGACAGCATTCGTGAGCTGGTATCCTCAGTTCTACAGCAGCGCAGGGTACCCCTGCGACTGCTGTCAACACTCCTGGGCAAACTGATTTCTAGCATCAATATTACACCTTGGGCGCGCCTACCCTCCAGGGACCTGCAATGGTTTTTCTTACCGTTCCAGAGGCTCCTCACCAGCCAGGGTCCTGGTTCCCCCGGAGGTCCGCCGCTCCTTGCTCTGGTGGATGTCGTCGGCCACCGCGAAGGGCAGTCTGTTCCACGAACCTCAGACTCGTCCTCATTACGGATGTGAGCCTGTCGGGCTGGGGGGCCCACACCTCAACCACCATGGTCCAGGGTCGCTGGACTCCACTGGAGTCAACGTTCAGCATCAACCAGCTGGAGCTGCGCGCAGTGTATCTGGCCCTTTGGAAACTGCTTCCACTGACATCAGGGCAGCATATTCTAGTCCTTACTGACAATGTCTCTGCCAAGGCACATATCAACATGCAGGTTGGTACCAAGTCCCGTACCCTGATGACGGAGGCCAGGATACTGGGTTGTTGGGCAGAACGCCATCTTCTGTCGATCTCGGCAGAACACATCTCTGGGGTGGGCAACATTCGGACGGACTGGCTCAGCCGTTCGCTAGATCAAGCAGAGTGGCGCCTTCACCCGGACATTTTCCACCAATTGTCAATCAGGTTCAGCCAGCCAATGGCCGACCTCTTCGCCACCCCGGAGAATGCTCAACTGCCGCGATTCCTCACCAGATTCGAGACCCAAGGGGCGGAAGGGACTGACGCCCTCCGCAGCGCCTGGCCGTCCGGGCTCCTATATGCCTTTCCCCCTCTGCCCCTCCTTCCCAAGGTCGTCAGGAAGATTATGGAGGAGAGGGCAGAGGTTCTGCTCCTGGCTCCCCATTGGCCGAGGAGGGCCTGGTTTGCGGACCTGATGTCATTGTCGGTGTGTCCACCCTGGAGGATCCCAATGACAGACTCAGTGCTCAGCCAGGGGGCAGTTGTCCACCCGGACCCCCAGTGGCTCCAACTGACCGCCTGGCGCTTGAGCAGTGCGCTCTGAGCCGCCGCCAGATCCCCTCCAGGGTCATCGACACGATCCAGGCCTCCAGGAGGCCCTCAACTGAGCATATTTACTCATTTACATGGCGGGCATTCTGCAAGTGGTGTGCAGGGGTGGGTTGCTCACCTGTCCAATTGTCGGTGGCGAGGCTCCTTGAATTTCTGCAGGAGGGACTGGACAAAGGCCTTTCGCCGAACACCATCCGGCGACAGGTGGCGGCCCTCTCCTCCATGTTAACCTGTGGCTCGTTGGAGTCGCTGTCACACCATCCTGATATTCGCCACTTCATTAGAGGGGCGACCAACCTACGTCCCCCCGTTGTTCATAGTTTTCCCATCTGGGACCTAACGAATGTTTTACGCTTCCTGACCTATAAAGTAGCGTTCTTGGTGGCGATTACATTGGCCAGGAGAATCTCAGAGATCGTTGCTCTTTCCGTTCTGGAGGACCTTTGTGTATTTCACTCCGACAGAGTGGTCCTCCGTCTTGACCCAACCTTCATACCAAAGATAAACTCCTGGTATCATCGGGCTCAGGAGATCGTCCTCCCCAACTTTTGCCCTAATCGTTCCCGGTCCTTGGAGTGTCAGTGGCATACCCTCGATGTGCGGAGGGCCCTCCGTATTTATGTCAAGCGCACGCTGAGAAAGACGGAGGCCCTCTTCGTCTCTTTCCATCACCCGTCCTTGGGATGGAAGGCAACTCCATCCACGGTGGGTCGGTGGATCCGCAGTGCTATTTCAAAGGCATATGAGCTCTCCTTCTTATCATGTCTGGACGGGGTGACGGCGCATTCCACACGTAGCGCCGCTGTGACGGCTGCCTGGTCCACCCAGGCTTCTCTTGAAGAGGTCTGCAGGGCGGCCTCCTGGTCGTCACCATCTTCTTTCGTTCGTCATTACAAGATCGACGTTTTCGCTTCAGCAGACGCTGCGTTTGGTCGCCGGGTGCTCCAGAGGGTTCTCATCCAGCCGCGCCCATTGCCTGTTGGTCCATGTGGAGAGCTTCCTTGGTTCCAGGGACATTGTTTTCAGGAGACCTTATTGAACACGGTGACTGATGACCACTTTTGTCTTCGTCAAAAGTGGACCTTAGAGATGGAGGCGGATTTTTCTAATTGATAGACTCAGTCCTCATTGGCTGACGGACGAGGTCAACCCATCATGGATGATAGCTGCACCCTACGAGAAGGAGCGTATCAGGTAAGACCAACGCCCCTTCTCAGATTCCCAGAGCTAGAGAGATATTGTTGCTGCAGATTAACTCTTGTAATTCATGAATATAGTCTGCTCATGTGAGCAAAGTTACTGTAGGTCAGAAAAGCAAACTCACACAAGATGGTCCTTGTCATTCTGCAAACAGGAAAGTTGCAGGTTGCATTTCCCCCCCTTACACTCCCTTCTTTTTGCCCGATACATCTACACATACACAACACATTTGTAGTATGATTACCAGCCAATCTTCCTGAATGGGGCTACAAAGCTGATCCAGATGGTGCTATTTTCTACAATCTGTTTCTGAAGTCTGTTAGCATGATATGATCTGATGTAGCAGATGCTTAGTTGCTGGCTTTGGAGATTTCTCACATTTCAGAGGAGTATCTAGTGATACATCTTCAAATTTACCCATCTTTTTCATGAGGTCCTCATAACAGCTGCGTCAATTGCATTGTTATTTTCCAGGGTTTCTAGTGTGGATCTACTTACTGAACTGATTCCCAGAGTCCCACTGTTACAAACACAACCTTATTGTTGTCATTAGGAAGAGTAATCACTAATTTCCAATCCCTGAAATCATTGATTCTCTGGATTTTCTCTGCAGACTTAAACTTGGGCATGTTTTTTGTTTGTGTACCTTCAAGTTAGTGTTAACTTTTGACTGCCTGGACGAGTCTTGTGGTTTTAACTAGGGAACTTTCCCCCCTCCCCCAGCTGCACAATATTTGAATTAGGAAAATGTGGCACTTCTACAGAAAAGTACTGAAGACAGAGGGGCAGATGCTGTGCAAGAAACAAGGAATCAACATTCTGTCAGTAAGCAGATTGCATCAAAAGGGTGTCAGAAGTTAGAAAAAATGAGTCGCCTTTGCTGAATGAACTACTGTATTAAATGTCATTTCCAGAAAGAAAGCTATTTTTTTTCAACAATGCATGCTCTGATATCCTCATGCCATTCAGGTGTCCCTTGCCATGCATTCTCTATGGCTGCTATCAGCTCTCAGCAGATCTGTTTCAGTGCCCTATGCCAATTCCTCTGAAAGCCAAGTTGGTGTCTCTTTACTACAGTATTTTCAGTATCTAGTTCCAATGGTCTTTTTGCCTGGAAGAATATTAGTTCAGTTGACAGTTTCTAACATTTGCCGGGCTTATTATCAAGCCATTTCTGAATGGGAAGTTAGGCTATTGCTTTATAGCAGCTCAGACTCTTTGTCCTTCTCTATGCGTCCCTCTTGTTCAAGATCAGTTTTGGTCTATATCAGGGGTGTCAAACTTGATTTCATTGAGGGGTGCATCAGGGTTGTGTTTGACCTCGGGGGGATGGGGGGCGTGGCTGGGATGGGTGTGGCCAGCTCGACGTCACTCATCAAGGCCCATTTTCGGCCGTGACGGCCTCCTGCAACCCTCTGCCAGTGAAAACGGAGCTCGGGGGCCCCCTGAGCTCCATTTTTGCTGGCAGAGGGCTGCAGGAGACCATCGCGGTAAAAAACTGAGCCTAGGAGGGCTGCATGCAGCCCTCCCGAGCTCGGTTTTCACTGGCAGAGGCACTGCGGGCCGGTCTCGCTGTTTCCTGGGTGGCCCCACGGGCCAGATCTAAGCACCCGCAGGCCGAATGTGGCCCGCGGGGCTTGAGTTTGACACCCCTGGTCTATATGGATCAGTCTTGTCTATTTTTACTGGCAGTAATTCTTAAGGATTTCATCCAGAAATGATCTGTTCTCATATATGCTGCTGGATTTTTTCATCTGGTTATTCCAGAGAACTGAACCGCATAATACTTTACTTGTTGAGCTGCAGCCCTTTTATTCCAAAGCATCAATTTCTCATAAGAACTACAATCAGATTTTAATTTCTTTCTTCAAAAAGGTTCATATAGTTAAAATGTCTGAAAAAAAATAACAGCATTTCAACTATAAATGGAACCTAGCACTTCATTATGTTCCAAGGACCACAATGGTATATATTCAGTATCTTCATAGGATCTTATTGACGCTAACAAATATACTTTAAAAATAAGAATATTGGAACTATCCATAAAAGGTTCACCATGAACATAAATATTTTAAAAATATTTCAGTATATTTTAATCTCATCTCTGGATATCTCCTTTTATCTAGGTAATACAGAAGTAAAACAGTATTTTAAGTGTTTATTTTTTTATTCCACCTTTTATACAGGAGCTTAAGGCAGTGTACAGAATGTTCCCTCCTCCTCCTCCTCTTGTCTTTCCCTCAGTATCAAACCTGCATGGTAGATTGGATTAAAAGTGAGTGACTGGCTCAAAGATATGAACTAAATTAATTAAAATTTAATTACATTTAAATTAATTCCCCATAAAAAGCTATTTTTCTAATGACAATTGTTAAATTTGTGTTTGGGGAAAATAATTACTTTTGCTTCAGCCAATTGGAATGGCCTTTCACTTATTGTGAATTGACTGGCATTTACTAGCAACTACCCAAGACCAACACTGCCAGCCACTTGAGCACCCAACTGCCACTTCCCCCATATCTGGATACAAACATGTTATCCAGATGTGTATGTATGTGTATGCCACGAATTAAAGTTTGCAGGACTACTTGTAATAAAGTATAAATGTCTGTATTCTGAAGTCAGGTAGGTTATTAGGTAGATTAGTATCAGATCTTTCAGTAATAGTCTATGGAGATAGCTATGCACTTTGGGATGAACACCCTTTGAATGGTATGGGAGTATGAACGGATTTCCAGAAAAATTGCAGACTACAGGAACCATTTGCATTTCCGTTTGAGGTACAAACTGAATCTGACAGTTTGAGGTACAAACTGAATCTGACAACACAGATTCATCCCCAACAGCCTGCGCCTGTCTTCACAGTGAAGGGACACAAGGCAGAAAACATCCTACAGCCAAAAAGGCTCTACACCCATTTGCATTATTCAGGTGACCCTGAGGATAGATACACCTCCAAGTGGCCTCAATGACTCTCTAAAAGAATGCAAATGACCAGCTGTCTGCAAGGAGTATAAATCCTTCCATTCCCTACCATCCAGTCAGAGCTGAAGAAGCTTCTTGGATGAGATGCAAAACGTCTTCAAAGAAAAACGAAGTCCAGTTGCCTCCTGAAAAAGCACCTTTGGGACTAGGCCTGAAGATAGTGCTTTACCGATTAAGAAGCAAGAAACATGAATTTATAAAGCCTTGGGCTATGGATTGTGGACGTGTCTCAAATGACACAATCAAGGTGCCTAGTCATGTGTATCTCTTAAAACTGAATCCTTCAAAATTTTTCGACAGTACAGATAGGGCTGAAGTGGATTTTAAAAAAAGAATGTTGATCACGACTTTAAAGGGTGACTCTAGGATCCTGCATCAGATAAATATAATCCAATTGGATTATTTTGGAGGAGAGAGAAAAGCAGAAAAAAAGCCACTGAAAACTTAATTGATACTGACTTATATTGTTATATAGAATATATACCAGGAGTGGGCAATTTCTTCCAAAAAAGGTAACCCTTTTATTGTTTTTAGCGTCTGAGGTCTGGACTTGGTGCTTTCACTAGAGTTGGTGAGGCTAAAATTTTTAGCCTTTCTTATGTTTGGGAGATTTGGAGATTTAGGAGATTAGTGTAAAATAGATGCTTTAAATCTTCCAGAGATTTATTATGTCTATTTTACTTCTTTTCTCTTTCTTGGACCTGCCAAATTGCAGTGAATAAATCAGCCGTTTGCTGTTGAATTTCAGTGGTGCAATTTTGGGGGGTAGGATCTGTAAATCATACATTGCATACTTCTGATCTATATCAAATGCAGTATAAATGCTGAATCAATGAAGATTTTTTTTAATTTCCTCTGTTTAGAATTGTTTTTCTAAGTAGCAACTAGTTACATGGACATACTTTAAAATCTTCTATCTATGATTTATTCCATTTGCAATGGAATTCTGCATCCAGTTACAAAGCTTTGTGGGAGATGCTTCCATAATACTTGTAATCCATCATCGGGGCAGAAGCATTGTCATTTAAGTACAACAGGACATGTTCCGTGGTGAAGTGGGCCTTTTCTTGCATGACATTCAGTGTGACAGAAAGGGAAACCACCTGCACTGCTCTTTACAGCATACTCAAGACAGCAGATGAACTGCTGGTCTAATTTTTGCATCCTGATTTTGCTGTTGGAGCTTTGTGCAACTTGCAATCAAATCTCCAAATGTATTATCTAAACATTACCTCTTTAGAATTAATTAGTGGAATCTCTTGCAGAATTAGTTGTGTGTTGTAATTCAGACATATGACTGCATTTATTTTTAGTTTATGGGAGTGTCTCTTATACAGTACGAAACTGTAATATGAGAAGTGGCTTGCAGAAGTTTCTCAGTTTTTACTTTGCAGCGTTTCCTTGAATAACAGTTGTGTATTTTCCACTTTTTTAAAAGGGGGTTAAAAATATCTCCTTGATGCTACTTTCATTGTACTGAGTAATTCAAATCTAAGCTGATGGTTCATTTTTTTCTTATCTCAGTGTATATCCAAGGATGCTATTTAATTTTACTTTGATCCACAATTTTGCCCTCAAAGAAAATACTAGTTGAAAATCTGGAGCAAAGTATTTTTTGAGACAAGTGGCAAAATTTCAGAGCACCAACAACCTTCAACAAATGCAGCTTTACCCTTATGGGACAAATTAAATGAATGAGTATCTAAAACAAGAAAGTAGAAGGAGGAAGAGGCTGCATGCCTGCATATTAGGGGGAGGAAAAAAGGCAAGGAATCAAAATGAAACCAGAGGAAGAGTTGATTCCCTTTCTAAGGGAAGGAACCCTTCAAATAAAGATTGCTGAGTTTAGCTGCACAGGCCAGTTAATACCCATGAACTTGCAATTAAATGTGGAAGTGGCAGACAAAAGGAGTGGTAAAAGACGATATTGTCAGACTCTGTAGTGGTGGATGAAGGCAGAAACTTGGGAAATCCACTGAGCTGGAGTCATGAATAAAGACTCCCGTTTCCTGGGATTTGCTGTTGTGGGTTGTTGGGGGGGGGGCATTTCGAGGTCTCTATCATTCAGAAATGTTGCACTGGAAGAGGTTCTTTGTCCTTCCCTGCTGGACAGAGCTACAAAGGAAAGCTTTATTCAATTTTCATGCCGCCAAGCTGGCAGTCCCCTTTTTCTCCTGAACAGAGGGGGTTCCTTCCCCAGGCCAAGCTCTGGGAGTCTCTGTGAAGTCTGATTGTTGTTTGGCTTGGAAGTGCATTGTTTGCAGCTTGAATTTTTCTTGATCTTTTGCCTAGATAGCTTTAACCGGTTCCTTTTTTTGTTACTGAAAATTACATGCACAATGTGATATGGGTTCCTTTTTTTATCCCACTGCCATTCCATTTATTATTTCCTCTATGAGATGGAGACTCTTGAAAGAATAGTCTTATGATTTAACAGGCTTGTCACAAACCTCCTTTATAATGTTGTTGCATTTTGATTTAGGTCAGAAGGTGAAAGTTCGGACTTAACCCTTTCCATCATGGTGCAGAACTGTATATGCCCATCATGACTTATGCGAAGGAGTGAATTTCTCAAAGATTCTTTTCAAGCTCTATCAGAATAGATATGTTCATTGTTACTTCTTGGGAACCAGTGGCATGACCTTGTTTTCCAGTTCTTTCACTTGAAAAGGAACAAACTTCTAGACACTGCCAAAAATGTTCCGAATTTCCCAGAACAATCAAGATTTTTTTAAAGGTATTCGATGTTTTGCAAAATATAATGCTAGTCCAAAGAAGATTGACTGAAGAATTAAATAGCCCTTCCCTTCCCTCTTCTCCCGTCCCCTGCCATCCCCGCCTCTCCCTGCCAAAACAGAACATGCTCCTTCTCCTCTTTTTTTTTTTTTTTTTTTAAAAAGCATAATTTAAATATAAAAAAAATATTACATCTCCTTTTATTTAATCTCATTGTTGCCTTTCTGAAAAGCCTATTTTTTTTTTTTTTTTATAAAAAAGCATAATATAAATATAAAAAAAAATATTTCTGGAGGAGGGAATTGTAGTGGTTTCCAGCGTATAGGATTGGTTCAGATCCATGCACAACTTTTTTTTCTCACTGGTGTCTATCAAATTTTAATGGACCAGTTTATTTTTAAAATCTGATTTCAGATCAGATTTTAGTTCAAAAAGTTACAGCAACACTGAAAAAGGTGACTTATGACCGTTTTTACACTTATGACCGTTGCAGCAACCCCATGGTCACGTGATTAAAATTCAGACACTTGACAACTGACTCATATTTATGACAGTTGCTGTGTCCCAGGGTCATATGATCCCCTTTTGTGACCTTCTGACAAGCAGAGTCAATGGGGAAGCCAGATTCACTTAACAACTGTGTTGCTAACAACAGCTGCAGTGGTTCACTGAACAACTCTGGCAAGAAAGGTCATACAATGGAGCAAAATTCATTTAACAATTATCTCACTTAGAAGCAAATTTTGGGCTCAATTGTGGTTGAAAGTTGAGGGCTACCTTTATCCAACCTTTTAAGAATCAGTAGACTCTGTACTTTCAGCTTCAGTGGGGACTGAAAACCCCTACTTATTGGCTAAAACCAAATGGTAGAGAAATGGTTTTAATGTTTAATGACTATACCATATCTTCCTTGGTTTCTGTAAACTTTGGAGGCAATACTTCAGGGGTGGGTTCTAACTTACCTCGCCGCCGGTTCGCTTCCTCCTGCACCGTGTGGCCGCGCATCGTGGGTGTGTGCATGCTTCGCGCACATGCGCATGCGCAGTGCCGAAAATTCCAAAAAAATTCTTTTAAAAAAAGCCAAAAACAAAATGGCGGCGCATGCGTAGTGCCAGCAACTCGGCTTCTGCACATGCACAGAAGAAAAAAAAATATTAAAAAAAAAAGGTGGCGGCGTCCACAGACCGGCACCGACCGAACCGGTTCCGTGACGTCACCAGCGGGTTGCTACCGGTTCGGGCGAACCGATCCGAACCGGGAGGAACCCACCTCTGCAATAATTTTGTCATGGTTCCAGAACAGAGCTACAGAAAATTCTGTTCTTTTATATTTTTAGTGGGATCAGGAAGAAAGGATTACATAGATTGCTGTAAATTCTTCCCCAGCCAGTTTACTTCTGCAGAGGAAATGCTTTTCTGACTATTAACAGTTGCCTGAGAGTTATCTGCAGAATGTGTTTGGCTGTAACTTACTTATGATGAAGTAAGAGCCTATGAACTGCAGTTAATTTTTAAAAATCTAGTTTCCATCATGAAAGCAAACATGCCAGATGGTTACTCAATTGTATTAAAGATGTAAGTCTTTTGTTCTCCTTGTGTAAATGATACTAGAATGTAAAGCAAATGAATCTTTTGGAGTACACCATCATGAGATTATGTATCCCTGCAATTAGACACAGTTATAATTTTCTCATTAGTCACTGTGTTCTTACGGAGCAGCTTGGAAAGTGAATAAATACATTTTTTAAAGAAAAGAATAGCTCAGTGGTTGAACACGTTCTTTAAAGGTAGAAGATCTCATACTCAATTTAGGCATATCTAGTTTTAAAAAATGAGTTGCTGCCCCTTATACCACCTGTGTGCTACCACCTGTCTTATTCAGAATCAGTATCAGGTAGCAAACGATGAGCAGAATCTGGTTTGGGCTTTAGGAACCTCTGCCAGTCAAAGTAAAAAAAGTTTAAACAATGAATTAGATGAACAAATAGCACTGTGAATGTTTGGATAGCAGCTAACAATGGTTAGGGCATAATGAGTTCACAAATCACTTTAACTCAGGAGTGGGATTCAGCTGGTTCGGATCGGTTCGTGCGAACCGGTAGTTACGGCCAGCGGCTGGGCCCACCCACCTGCCCCGGCGCTATCCTGTCTTATACAATCGCCGTGTTTTGACGCAGTGTGCATGTGCACAAGGCGCGCGCGCATGTGAAGCAAAGCTCACTTTTTCGATTCTGGGCGAACTGGTTGTTAAATTATGTGAAGCCCACTTCTGCTTTAACTCATAGTTTAATCATGATGTACTGAATAAGCCACAAGTTACTAGGCATACACAGTTCATTGAGTCATTGTTTCCAAACCATAGTTGCTAAGAATACATGAAGTTAAGGCAAATGGTTCAACATACAAGTCATTAAAGCCCCAATAGAGGCTGGAAAATTTATTATTAGAGGCAAAAGTACCGAACTCATGGATGGAAGCATATATTACCCTTATACCAAAAGAAGATGCAGATTTACAACAAATAAAAACTACAGACCAATATCCTTGTTGAATGCGGATTATAAAATATTTGCTTCAATAATGGCAGAAAGACTAAAACGATTTTTAAATCAATTTATACACCCAGATCAAAATGATTTTTTTACCTAAGAGACAAATTAAAGATAACATGAGAATAATTTTGAATACTTTGAAGTATTATGAAGCACACCCAGAGAAGCAAATGGCGTTGATCTTCTTGGATGCACAGAAAGTGTTTGATAATGTGAACTGGCAATTTATGTTAATTCATTTAAAAAAGATGGACTTTGGGGAGAGATTTGTTAATATGATTAAGGCGATATACCATAAACGAACAGCAAAAGTAATGGTAAATGGAGATATGACTGGGAAAGTTAGCATTAAGAAAGGTACAAGACAAGGATGTCCCCTGTCACCATTATTGTTTATATTGACATTGGAAGTATTAAACAGGAACAATAGACAAGATATGGAGATAAAAGGTATGGAGATTAAAAGGGAACAGTACAAGTTACAGGCGTTTGCAGATGATCTAGCTGTTATTGTGGAAGATCCACTAGTAACAGGACCTAAATTAATAAGAAAAATAGAAGAATATGGAGAAGTAGCAAGTCTGAAAATAAATAACGAGAAAACTAAGATTTTAGTTAAAAACATTACAGATAAGCAAAAAATAGAGTTAACAAAGAGAATACAAGATTATTGACTTTGGAAGGACATGATTTACAACGGGTGGCATGCTATTCTGTGGTATGGGAAAAATAAGATACATGGATATTTTCAGAAACATTATATAAGAAATGCACTAATGTTAGTATGGGAGAAAACTAAAGAACAACATTATTTGAGAATACCGGTCTGGCTTTCAACAATGGAAGCATTGATTCACCCAAATGTTATTAATATGGGAAATATTGTTAGGTACAAAGACATTTTGAATGAAAAGGGGGAACTGAAAACGAAAAAGGAAATGAGTGAGCAAGGGATCAATATAACATGGTATGCACAAGTGCAGATACATTCAAGATATGAGAAAGATGCAAAATTACAGGGTTTTTATAAAGAACCAACAGAATTAGATAAAATCCTAACAGGAACAGAAGAAAGATCAATAAAGAAATTGTATAATTATTTACTGGGTATAAAGCTAGCAGAGGAATAAGTAAAGGAGACAATGATAGCATGGGCGAAAGATTTTCGTTATACGATAGAACTAGATAAATGGCAGAAACTGTGGGACAGGAATTATAAATTAACGATGTCAACTGCATATAAAGAGAATTTATATAAGATGTTTTATAGATGGCACCTTCTGCCGGCGAGATTGGCAAAGATGTTTAAAGACAAATCAACTAAATGTTGGAAGTGCCACCAGATACCTGGATCTTATTATCCTATGTGGTGGATATGTGGAGAAGCAAAGAAGTATTGGACAAAGATAAAGATATGGTTGGAAAAGATGATAAAACAACGTATTGAGTTTAAACCAGAAATATTTTTGTTGGGTATCTTGCCTGAAATTTATAACAAAGAAAATATATATTTAATTATTCATGTATTAACAGCAGCTAGAATCGTATTTGCACAATATTGGAAAAGTGAAGAGATTCCTACTGAAGAGAAGGTGATTAGGAAAATATTAGAATGTGCAGAAATGAATAGACTAACACTAGCAATTAAGGAGAAAGAACAAACTGATTATTATAAGATATGGGAAGTATTCTACCTATGGTTAGAGAATAAAAAAGGAAATTGGAAATAAAGGAAGAAGACAACAAGAAGAATAGAAAATATATTAAGATAGAGATAGGAATAAAATGGCAACTGATAATATGAGTATGATGAGAATAATTGTGTTTAATGTTATAATTGTATTTTTATTAGAAGATATGTTATAAAGGAAATGAAGAGCTACACAAGGAATAATTGTTCAATGTATTACAATTTGTGGAAGGATGTTGCACAGAAATATTTGTACCCAGACGACACACTGCTTAAGGAGAGATGAAATGTTTATATATATCTATATATATATCTATATATCTATATATATATATATCTATATATCTATATATCTATATATTTATATCTATATCTAATCTATATCTATCTATCTATCTATCTATCTATCTATCTATCTATCTATCTATCTATCTATCTATCTATCTATCTATCTATCTATCTATCTATCTATATCTATCTAAAAGGAAAATAAATAAAAAACTTAAAAAAAAGTAAGGCATCATGTGACTGCAACTGATTTTATTGACTTTTCTGCCATGGTCATTAAGCGAATCATATGGTTGTTAAGCAAATCACAAGGTCATTAAGCAAATCACACAGTTCTTCCATTGACTTTGCTTGTCAGAAGTTGACTGGGAAGATAGCAGATGGCAGTCAAGTGACCCTAGGGTGCTGCAACCATCATAAATACCTGCCTGTTGCCAAAATCCCAAATTGTAATCACATGACCATGGGGATGCTGCAACGGTTGTAAGTGCAAGGACTGGTCATAATTTCAAATGGTTGCTAAAAAATTGGCTATACTGTAAGTCAAGGACTTGCCTGTATTATTAGGATAATGGCCCTTCAGACTTGTAAGACTAATATGGCTAGGTAAAACAAGGGGCTGCCTTGTCAGCAGACCAGCCCCTTCATCTTGATGTCAGGTGTGGTTTAGCAGTTGAGTGCCTGACTGGCACTGCAAAGACCCAGCTTGTAATGCTCTGTCAGCCACAAAACCTTAGCCTTCCTGTCAGAGTTGTTTGTTATTGTGAGGAAATGGAGGAGGAGGAGGGGGGAATGGTCCTGAACAAAAGGTGTGCTAGAAATCAACTAAAAAAAATAGTTCATCTGAGTATTTTCTTCTACATCACTAATCCCTAAGCCAGAGTTTTTATAGTAATAACACTGAGACTTATATACTGTTCCCATTGTGCTTTACAGCACTCTCTGGGTGGTTTATCATATTAGCATATTGCCCCCAACAATCTGGGTCCTCAGATTGTTTGCTGACCTTGGAAGGATGGAAGGCTGAGTCAACTTCGAGCCAGCCAGGATCAAAATTCAGGCTGTGGGCAGAGTTTGCCACCAATACTGCATTTAACTACTGCACCACCAAGCATTGTATTTGTATTAAAAAAAAAAATTCAAGGAAGGAGGTACTAGAGGAGAGAAAAGTATATGAATACTTAACTGTTCAAAAAAAGATTTCCAGAAATTTCCAGTCCTCGTCCATCTGTGTGTATCAGAACTGCTGTATTTTTATATTGCTTGTGGAATTCCAAAAAACACATAGACAACCACTTTCAAACAGTGTCATGTAGAAGGATAATGGGATGTGGTGCTCGAAATGTATGGTTTCTAGCGAAAGAGTTATATGACCAACCAAAAATAACAGATGAAATGGCTTAAACATATTGTAGCAATTATCCTCAATGCTCAATGTAAACTACAAATATTTAGGTTAGCGGTATGGCAAACAAATGGAAGGGAAAGAAATAAACAACCCCTAAAAAAGTCTTCTCTAATGATTTTTATTCTATAGTTGCTTTCTCTTACTTGGTGTTTTGTATCTTTAACTTTCTAAAAATCTGTTAAAAGCTTAAATAAAAATATACTTAGAAACCTTTTGTTTTATATGGTGATACCAGGCAGTTACAAAGATATTGGAAGCTTCCCTGAGGTTACTGAAATCCAAGAAATTCTTCCAGGACAGTGTCTCGTATCTTTCCTGAGTTCACAACATCAACAATGCACACATAAATAAATAAAATCTTATTTGAAAAATCATAGCTGGATGGTTCCAATCTCCATGCTACCAAATCCATATGAGAATAATCTATGCTGAATTTGAGTCTGCAGCTTTTCAAAGCCTTGACACAGACTCCCGCTGCCTCCATAATCTGGTTAGCTGGGTAGATCATGACTGAGAGGAATCAAGGATGAAACAGATTTCTCATGCCTAAACTCAAGAGCTGGAGAATCATTCTACAAAGATAAATTAATCTTCCTTTGGAAGCAGTCTTCTCTCCAGTGTGGTGCTTTCCAGATGTGTTGGCCTTCTCTTCCTATAATCCCCAGATGGCGTAACCCATGACTGTGCTGGCTAAGGGGATAGCAGAAATGGTAATCAAAGACATCTGGAGGGAACCAGGTTATGAAAAGTGATTCCAAAGGGTCAAATTACATGTGATTTAAAGTGCATCTTTGAACTCCTCTGTGATAAGGATTCACATGTTCTTTTTTAAACTAATAGCAATGTGGGAGCTTCATCTGGGTTGGGTTGATGAGGTGGCAGAAAGGAAATAAGGGATATTCCTTCTCCTGTATGTTTCTTCAGAAAACCAGTCCTTTCCCGACTTTTTCTTGCCGTTGGCACATTGTAGTTGTGCATTAATTCTTACAGAATTTCTTAAATCAAGGCCATGTATATCCCTGGGTGTTTCTGTACAGATGTCTAATTTGTGATGTTCTAGGGGTAAACTTGACCTGCTTGTATCTTGAAAGGGGAAAGTGGCCATGCAGTCTAAGCAAATCTGATATTGTTTTAC
The DNA here is from genome assembly GCA_003457575.1 of Thermophis baileyi. NCBI lineage: Eukaryota > Metazoa > Chordata > Lepidosauria > Squamata > Dipsadidae > Thermophis > Thermophis baileyi. The sequence continues at coordinate 1,131,452 of QLTV01002845.1, read as the reverse complement.
TCTCTCTGGTGGTTTTCTCTTTCAACAATAGATCACATCTCATCCTTTGTATGTCTGATACATTAATGTCTTAGGCTTATTGGGAGATTTTGTACAATTAGGAAAACTCTCATTATGCAGCCCTCATCATTGGCCTTGACTGCAGATTTTCATAGTCTTTGAATAGGCAGAGCTGCTGTCACCTGAGGCTGTGCTGGTATCAGTGTTACCTCCGTTGTGAAGCAAAGTGCCAATTATTTTGTACATCTTTGACAAATGACTGAGAAATTGCTATCCCACCCACTGTCTTCTAATTAGTGACTGTATGCAAAAGCTATAGCTCTGAAGATCATAAAAGTAAGTCTCAAATCATATACCAATGCGGAGTACATGCTGTGAAAAATAAATCCATGAAATAAATCTTCCAAGAGCCAGTTGAGCTGGGTGGTATAGAAATTCTTAAAAGTAAACAAATGCTGTAAATAAAATACATATGTGTTATTTTGAATTGGTACTGTAATAGTAATAGAAATTAAAGTCAAGAACACACTAAGAAGGAGCAAAAGAAGAAATAGACATCAGCATAAAGAAAGATCCTGATTTATTTAATGATAGTAGGAGAGACTTTGCCTATCATACTCTATGCAAGTCTTGGACTATGAATACTATCATTCCCAGACAACATGCTTTAGAGCAGTGTTTCTAAATGGTGTGTCTCAACCTTGATAAATTGAAGATGTGTGGATTTCAACTTCTAGAATTCCCCAACCAGTGTGAAGTCCATATATCTTCGTGTTGCCAAGGTTGAGAAACACTACCTTAAAATAACAGGGTTTTTTTGTTATTTTGTGCACAGATATTTTGTGTTTACAATCTACAGCAATATTTATCATAAGGATGACTAAGTACTATTGATCTTGCTATGATACAGTATTCCTGAGAAAAGATTAAATCTGCTGTAGATATTATTAAATAGGTATCAATAGAAGAGAATATATTGAACTGTGGAGTCTTTTGTGATCTCTGAGCTTAGTTGTTTTCTTGAAAATGTTTCATTAGCCAACTACCCAACCTATTAAATAGGTTATCATTAATGCAGAAGAAGATCTACCTGCCTTCAAAAGAATTTGTTCTTCCCATCTCTATAAGTAATATCAACAGTGATAGGACAGCATTGGATTAACTTGTCTGGGCTTGAAAACTAAGGGTTGGGTCTGGTTAGTCCTTCCCATAGACTATGGGAAATAAAACAAACAGAAAACACTTCTCTCTGTTGCCAAGATAATTATAGAGATGTATCTATGAGTTCATCAGGAATAAATTTAGTCTGAGGGACACTTGACTTTATAAACTCTTCATTGCTTTTAGTTTAGTTTGGTTTGGTTTAGTTTAACTCTCATTCACTATCCATTAGGAAGAATAACTAAATTAACTAATTTGATAAAAGAATATGTCATGTCTTGATAAAAACAGCTCCATTTTAAACACAATATCAAGCAATTCTCAAATTAGCAAAAAGCCAAACGGTTAGAAACATACAATTTAAAATAGTTTCTGCCAACCCTTTGAGGCAGACCAGACTTGGGCACCAAAGTTATGAATACAAAACTACTTTTATTAAAGGGTTAAGGTAACAGAATCTTGCAAATTTGAAAATACCTACCTCATCCCTGCCATTATCCTAAAGAGAGCTAGGAAGAATTGTCTGAGACATTTTCCTCAAATTACATTCCTGCTTTGGATTCGGATTTCTCTTTCCTGACAATTGTCTTGGCTGCATCTCTTCTTCCTGTTCAAGATTATTCTCACTACAGTTTCAGATTTGCATTACTGTACAACAAACCTGTGAGAGAAAACAAGCCAAATAAACATTCTGAGGAGGCAAAATAGATGTTACTTAGAGATTTCCTAATTGGAGGGCCACCACTAAGAAGACATGCCACTCATATCTACCAGCGCACTTAAGTTTTCTTTGAGTATTGCGCTTCCAAAAATAAATGGTACATGTTGACAAGTTTGAATAGAATAGAATAGAAAAACAGAATTGGAAGGGACCTTGCAGGTCTTCTAGTCCAACCCCTGCTTAGACAGGAAACCCTATAGCATTTCAGACAAATGGTTGTCCAATCTCTTCTATATACTGTAAGTACAGACTAATCAAGAGGCAGGTCCAGAGGAGTGGTTTGTGGAGAAGCTCAGTCAAGGCGAGTTTCTCAAGCACTGTAGCTAAGCTTATGTAATACTGTTAACCTGATTACAAAATTAATTGTTTTTGCTGGGTTTCCACAACAAACTAATGCCTAAAACCAATGACTTAGCCTACATTTGTTTACCAAATGGGATATTAAGTTACAAAAAAAACTAGCTAAATTGATTAAAATTAAATAAGCTAGTAAACAAGGCAGACAGAGGAGGATGTGCGCAATGCAGAATTCTGTTCCTCAGAAATTAGATTGCATGTCAACAGCTGGAACTGACATACATCAAAGCTGTCTCATGCCAAAAGTCATGTGGTAGAATGAAAACGATCTAACATCTCAGATATATTCCAGCTGTCTTTTGTAGCAAAGTGAGATTTTAGGCTTCCCGGAGTCTCCTATTATTTAATTGCTTCTATACTTTCTTCAGATTTATGATACACTTCTTAAAATTAAAAAATGATGTAATTTCTTCTCAGATTTCAATATATTTTAACCATTTCTGCTAATCATAAAACTGATCTGGTTTCATTAGAAGATACTCTTTGTTGGGCTGTTAAAGTCCACTCTTTTACTGAAAAGTGTTCTAGAAACATCTCGCACAAGGAAGCTGTCTGGCATGAGGTTGACTGATTTTATATTATGGTTCAGTTTCATCTACTGATTTTCCATATTCTCAGTCAATACTTCCCCCCCCCACACCTGTTACCTGCTTATTTTATCTGGAAATGCCATAGATGGATCTATTTCTATTCAAAATACTATTTAACTGGTTCATCTATCTCATCTCTTTATTCATCAAACCTACATCCAGTTATCCCTAGTCCATCTTGTCTTCTTTTATTGGCAGTACCTAACCTGGCCCTCAGACAAATGTTTTCTTCATGGTTTACTATGTGATTCTGTTTATGCTGTAGATATTAGAAGTGGAACATGAATCCTTCTGCATTTGAATCATACAGCTTAGGCCTTTATTTTCTCTCTGTCATATTTACAATCTGGAGACTCACCATATGTGTGAAAATACTACTTAAAGTGATGAAGGTGATATGGACATACATCCCCATTTCTTATTATGAAACAGATTTTTAGTCATGGTAGCTTTCCTTCATGGTGTTATTTGAGAAACCAAGAAAATCCAAATTGAATTCAATCACATTCATAAAATGACAATAGCCAGACATCCTTGAGAAGTGTGACTACCAAGTTGCTTTAACTTTTTGCTTTTTCTATTTAAACACAGATGGTCAGTCAAGGTAAGACTGACAGAAGACTGACAGAAAGACAGAAGACTGAAAAAGGTATAGACAGCTTGAGCTATTCAGGAGGCATTTAATGGGAAGAAATACAAAGTTCTGCATTTGGGAAAAAAAATATGAATGGTACAAGTATAGTGTATGTGGGGTGGGTGGGGTGGGGGGGAACCGAGGTGGCACAGTGGTTAGAGTGCAGCACTGCAGGCTACTTCAGCTGACTGCTAGCTGCAGTTCAGCGGTTCAAATCTCACCGGCTCAAGGTTGACTCAGCCTTCCATCCTTCTGAGGTGGGTAAAATGAGGACCCAGATTGTTGGGGGCAATATGCTAACTCTGTAAACCGCTTAGAGAGGGCTGTAAAGCACTATGAAGCGGTATATAAGTCTAAGTGCTATTGCTAACCTGGTTTGAAAATGAGCTGGTGAAAAAGACCTGGTTATTCTTTTTGATCAAACATGAGCCAGCAGTGTGATACACTTGCTAGAAGATGCATTAACAAAGAGCATAGAGACACCATGGAAAGTAATTATTCCACTTTACTTGGCTCAGTTCATCCTCCATTTGCAGCACTGTGTCCAGTTCTTAGAAATGTAGTTTAAAAAAATTGTGACAGACTGGAGCAAGTTCAAAGATGGACTATCAAGACAATAAGCAGTTTAAAGATCTGCCTCAGTTTAGATTGCAGAAAAGATGACCGAGGGGAGGCATGGTAATGGGCTTCAAATATCTGAAGAATTGTCACATAGAGGAGTGACCTTAGCCTCTGTCACCTCCCAAGGTAGGATCAGAACCAATAGTTTAAAACTAGAAGGAAGTAGGGTCAGGCTAGGTGTCAGAATGAGCCCTTGACTATAGGATCTGTCAGCCATTGAAACAAGCTACCACATGAAGTCCTGAATTTCCCTTCACTGGAAGCCTTCAGACAGAGGCTGCCTGGGCATCTATCAGAGATTTTATAGTGGGTCCTGCACTGAGCCAGTCTCCTTTCTGCTATAAAATTCTATGAAGCAGATAACAACAAAGCACTCTCTTACCTTTCTGAAGTGAAGGTTAGCGTATTTCCAGAGCCTCCTGAATGTATTTAAGTTGTCGCGTGAATTGCAAAAATAAAATGGCTCATAGACATCAAATCAACACCTACCCCTAATTATCTATAGGAGGAGGAAATTGCTTCTTATGACAAAGAACAGGTGTCAGACAGAATGGCAGCACAGTAGGTGCAATAACTACTTAATATGCAACACGGTTATATAGTAACTCTCCTTCAATTCACAACAGTTGTATATTGTAGGCGCCTAATCAACATAATTAGGATGCCAGACTTCTGTTTGTATGTGTACAGGGCGGGATATGGTCTTTTAGCCTGTCATTACTGTGAATTTCCCATTACAGGCAACTGTTTTCTTCATCAAAGAAACAGATTATCCTTTAGCTGGTTCCTTCTTGTCTTAAACTAGGAAATACAAAGCCTTTTAAAATCATAACAAGCTGCAACATAAAAAGTTTGGCAAGCAATGCATTCAATGGTGATGCTAATTAAAAAAGGAATTCTCTTGTTAGGTGCAAATAGAAGAAGCAAGTGTATCAAAAGATTTCTCAGTTTATTGTGAAGCAGTACCTTTATTTGGTCAGGGGACATTTACAGACTAAAAGAGTGTAATAGCTTAGAGCACGAGTTATGAACAAGGGAGTCCTAATTCCATTTCATTATCTGCTGTTAACTTGCTATGAGGAATTTAACATTGGCATATATGTATGTGTGTGTGTGCGCGCGCGCATGCCAATGTTATACACACACACTTACTAGATCAGAATATAAACAGACTAGCCAAGGTTAATTCATATTCAGCAGATAACCGATAAGAAGTTTCAGTAGTTGTTTAAGGAATGTTGAGAGAGTGGATTTATTAAACAAACTTTTTTCAAGGACACTGGGGATGTGTACAGAACACTGAAGTATACAGGATCTCTCTGTCTCTCTCTGTGTGTGTCTCTCTCTCTACACACACACACACACACACACACACACACACACAATTTTTTTGGGAAATGATTTACCATTCCTGAGAGAGAGGGAATGTCATTCCACCTGGTTTTGTGCCTAAGTTGGCACTAGAACTCATGGTCTCCTGGTTTCTAGTCTAATCTTTGCCATTAGAGCACAATGGCTCACGTGATTAAAATGCTGGGCTGACAATCAGCATTCGAGACCCGAGTGCTGCTGTGTGATAGGGTAAGCTCCTGTCATTCACTGCAGCTCCTGCCTACCTAGCCGTTTGAAAGTGTGCAAACGTGAGTAGATAAATAGGTACCGTACCACTTCAATGGGCACTTTAACAGGGACATGAAAGGAGCCCTAAGTGGGTATCCCCTGGTTAATGGTGATGTCACTGTCTAATCCTTTTAAACCAGAAGGATTTTGTGCTTCCAACACAGGAACAACTAAATGAAATTGGCTGTCTTCTGAAAAAAAATACAGTAGATCAAATAATCCATTACAGAAAAATCAAAGAGATAGTTCTCTAATTTAGCATAAAGACTGTGGCAGCAAGATCCTCAGTGTGTAAGATAGTCTAAATAAATGATAAGTTGTGCAAAGGTCATAAAATATGTGTGACCAAGGGCACACTCATTGCCCAATTCATAATTTATTATTGCACATTCAAACTTCCTATAACAAGAACCAAAATGCAGTTAAATATTTATAATCCCCTTTCATGCAAATCAGAAATCCAATTGGTAAAAGTGTGTGCCTTTGGGAGCTTTGTAGAATTCAGAAATGGGTGGGGGGAAGGAGTAAAAATCCCTAATGTTTATAGAGTTCAAGAACTTGAATTTATGGTCTTTATGCAAGACCATCCTACATATAAAAAAGTAGATCACTAATGGGGAGGTGGAAGGGCAGATAAAGCCTTTTTATAAGTTGCCATCAATAACTCTTTTAGGTAGGTCATTTGTTCTGTGACATATGGAAATGGCATTTTCTGGGAAATCTGAGCTACAGAAATGAGATTGATAGTACGATCAAAATTCAGATTGGGGGGGCGAGTCTGTACTTTTCTTTTCCAAACACATCAGCAAAGTCTGTATATTTAAGGCAAGGGGGGGGTGGAGTTCCTGCAGTGGGATGGTGGGGAGAATATGAAGCTCAGCAGGTGACATGTTTTGTTTGCCAGAGAATCAAAGGTTAAGTCCTCCTGGTCCCAATGAATATATGGATGGTGAGTCTGAAGCCAAGACTATTGGGAAATGTAACTGAGAGGCCAGATAAAGTTACAAGGGTTGCTGATGATGAGTAGAGGAAGTTCATTGCACTCTGTGGTAGATTCAGACAAAAGAGCTGGCCATTAATCATCTCAACCCAGATAGGGAGATGAATAGGCTAAGTGGGCATATTCAGGTACAAATTGGGGATTTGATGAAATGCTAGAGTCTACTAGAGGCTTAGCACTTAGACTTATATACCGCTTCGTAGTGCGTTAGCATATTGTCCCCAACAATCTGGGTCCTTATTTTACCCACCTCGGAAGGATGCAAGGCTGAGTCAACCTTGAGCCAGTAAGAATTGAACTGCTGGCAGTCAGCAGAGTCAGCCTGAAATGCTGCATTCTAATGACTGTGTCACCATGGCTCTTCAGCCATATTGATCAGCCTGTTTGTGCAAATCAGTGTTTCTCTACCTCAGCCACTTTAAGTGATGCCTAGAATTCCCTAGGCAGCTTTATACATATTAAAGCCAGTCCTCAGACTTACAGCTATTCATTTAGTGACTGTTCGAAGTTACAACAGCACTGAAGAATGACATGACCAGTTTTCACACTTATGAATGTTGCAGCATCTCCATGGACACGTGATCAAAATTTGGGTACTTTGCAACTGGCATGTATTTGACAGATGCATTGTCCTGGGGTCATTCCCAGCTGGCTTCCAACAAGCAAAGTCAATGGGGGAAGACAGATTTGCTTAATGACTACCTGAATCACTCAACAACCATGGCAAAAGAAGGTTGTAAAATGGGGCAAACCTCACTTAACTTGCTTAGCAACAGAAATTTTGAGCTCCATTGTGATCGTAACTCTAGGACTATCTGTATGTTTGATGCTGTAAGTCAGGGCTCAAAAATTAAGTGCCCAACTTCTGAGCTCCCAGAGATTCAGGCCAGATCTGGAATGTTTCGGGTGCCTGTTTGAAAAATCCTGCTCTCCATAAATACAGCACTTCAATTGATGCTTCAAGGGGAGGATGCAGTGGAGATATCTTTCAATACATATGCATACAATTTTGTGGCTTCCTCTGCTATGTGAGGAGGGGGAGGGGCTCCTAAACTTTTTCCCATGGCTCTGCTTCCCCCCTCCCTACATGTCCTGGGGACATCTGAAAGGAAAGTTGCCAAGAGCCACTTTACTCCATTAAAATATGCTGTGTTGGTGAATTACTCTGGAGGAGGTAAATGGTAATCTTTCCCCCTCCTTTTTTTCCATGGTTAAAGGCTGGATTTGTTTTTCAGAATAAGCACCATTGATCCAGTAAGATATTTACATCTTTATCATAGATAGATAGAGAGATAGAGAGATAGAGATAGATAGATAGATAGATAGATAGATAGATAGATAGATAGATAGATAGATAGATAGATAGATAGATAGATAGATAGATACATAGATAGATAGATAGATAGATAGAAAGGTCAGAGATTTAGCAGAAAGTTGAAAAGAAGAAGAAAAGAAAAAGGAAGTAAATAATAACAAGCTGAAAAAGTTGATCTCAGCTGCTCCCAAGATCTCTGCCTTTCAGACATACACCAATATAGTTTCACATGGCCTAGATTTTTGTCCATAAAAATAAAACAAAATCTATAATTTAACTAGCTTCACTGATTCTTGCATCCGAGTTATTAACTCCAGCCATGTTTTTGCCTGCGATGGCTTCTTTTGCTCCCTGACTTCCAACTGGTCTCGAAGAGGGTTAAATTTCTTTAACTTTTTATATCTGATTTGAACCTTTTGAAATTGAATTTCTCCACATTCACTACATGGGGTCTTAGACATAAGTCTTGCATGTGTTTTCTTGGACAAATAGTTTCATGCTGCATTAGAAATCTCAGATGAGGGGCTGGGGGCTGAAACTATGGAAGAGAATAATGATAAGCTTCCTCTGCCTCCGTACTCTGCGGTAATGCCTAGAGACTTCTATTGATATCCAAACTGAAATTCCCTGGGGTGTCTTAATGAATGAGTTAGAGTTCTGTGTTTCATCTGAATTTCACTTTCCGGATTGATCAGTTAAGACCCTTTCTCTTCAGCCCACATCCTGAGCTAGCAATTGAAAGAATTTAGAATATAGTTGTGCGGAGAGTGCTTACATGATCAGGAAGAGTGGATTTTGCAAGTGGTGGTTATTCATTTTACTGGATCATCAAAGTTCACTCTTAGGAGTGGTACAAAATTAGTCAAATTGTCCAGGACGGACCGTTCTGCAATGGGGAGGGTGGTGTTACCCATTGTAGAGCTCCCTCTGTCAGTTGACTGATTATTAATTCTGCTTGGGAAAATCCTTCAGCTGAGGGAGATACAATGAGTAAACTACACATTTGCCAAAGCTCCCATCATATTTAACAGGTAAGGGTTTGGTGTTGGAGAGTTAAAACAATAGCATCTAGATTTGGGCTGGGATAGGAGTTGCTGGCTGAGGCAAATTTTGTCTTACTTTCATGGCTAGCTGGTTCATCATCTAGCATAACTGGTCCCTCTGGGCTACTGTTTGATTGTGATACTGAAACAAGGCGTAAGTGACCTGATGCATGGTTAGTGAAGATATAAGGGGGAGCCGAGCCATTGTTTACTGTCATAGTTAAAATGTAGCTTTCCCCCATAATATTCAGAGCAGGAGTAGCGTGATCTTGCTTTCCGTCTTCATATCAGATCTGGCAATGAGCCTCCTCTCCAGAAACTCTATTCTGTATTCCTTACTTAACTGCAGAACCTCAAGGACATGATATTGCTAGATATAGCTTTTAATGTAGATATCAAAAGTCAGATATGTAGAGAAGATTGGTCTACTGTGGAGTACAGGAAATCAAACCATGTAGATATGCATGTCATATCCAGGATTTGAACTTTGTATTTTCCCCCTTACCTTTTCAAATCAGTTGGACTCTTAGTGATCCCTTTCCCATCCTTGAAGAGTTATATGTCTTCTCTATTTATACAACAGTTCTATTTGAACTTAATGTTCCCCTTTCCAGCATAAGCTCTTATATAGCTAGGAAGGTTGATCTTACCATATGAAGTAAGTCTGCAACAGCGTAGCTTTGCCAGTATGGTAAAAAGTTGCATGTCTTGCACCTCCTCTCCCAGGAACTCACCGGGTCTACATACTGTAGCTCCATCTCCTGGTTTGGTATAGTGGCTTGGGACCTGCTGCTGCCACCACCTGTTTCCCAGAGCATCTTCCCTCTACCCCTTAGTGCCGTGATGGCGAACCTATGGCACGCGTGCCACAGGTGGCACGCAGCGCCCTCTCTGTGGGCATGCGAACCATCGCCCCAGTTCAGCTCTGCCACGCATGTGCATGCACCTCCTGCCGGCCAGCTGGTCATCAGGTCTCTGCCGCGCATGCGTAGGGGGCGGGGCGCGTGTGTATTCTTGCTCTTCCCTTTTTAAAAAAAATAAAATTTCATTTTATTTCTATCTTGTGAGATTGTCTATGCCTCTCTCCATATCCCTAGCCACAAGCCTCAGTACTACAGGATCAGGAGGTGACACTATAAATTATGTTTGTGTGTGTTCCATTTTTATCTCTTTAATTTCCTCCTGAAAATATCTACATGGTTGCTAAGATTCAACTTCAACTGGATAGCACCCAATAAAATTGTCAGAAAAGCAACTCAGCTTGTGGAAGCCCTATCTCTTTTACACTAAGGCAGCGATAGCTAACCTTTTCCGGACCGAGTGTCCAAAGCACGCACGTGCGTGTGCGAATGCCCATGCACACACCTGAACCCCAAAAATGAATGTGTGCACGCCCCCGCATGTGCCCTGCCCCATGCATATGTGCATGACCCCCGTATGCGCCCCGTGCATGCGCGTGTGGCCCCACGCATGTGCCCTGCCCCCGTGCATATGCGTGCTTTTTACAAGGATCTTGTAAAAAACCCCACAAATCTGCAAAACATAATAAAGCGAAGCACCATAAAACAAGATATTCCTATATTAAGTATCCAATTCACTTTATGCAAAAAGCTAAATGCAAAAAATATAAAAAGTTAAACAGAAAACATTGATTAGCAACAGAGATAAAACCTTTTGAGTTGTTCAAATTACAAATCAGAACTTAAAAATATTAAAAAAGCTAAAATTCTAAAGCATGCTGTTATATTATGTTGATCTGTGCCAAATTTAGAGGCAGTGCTGCTTTAAAGAGGTTTTAAATTGCATAAAACACACAACTATACAGCTCATTCAGAGAAAATAAATACCACAGAAATACATTATTTTACCTATCATTCCAGAACTTATAGTTTCCTGAAACAGATTTCTCTTGGTTTCAATTATATCTGAATTTTTCCTCCATATCTCTAGGGAACCATTTTTCTTCTCAATGCTGGTTCCCAGCCTCTGATCTCATTTGAAAAGAGATTTTTTCCCCCTTCTCTAATCTCTCTAGCAGAAATGGATGGTTCTTTAGGTAATGGCCCAGCTGATATGAATCTAAGCCATGACACTGTTGTCTTGAACATTGCTAAAATATAACTGACTGACAGCGGGTGGAAGATTTCTCTACAGAATAATTTCCCAAGTAGATTTGCAGTATATGGCAGCCTTAGGCCATGGAACATTATTATTGTAAATAGAGTTTTATATATCTAGAATGCATATTCATCAAGGGGTCATCATCTTTTAAGCTACAGATAAATGCCTTGCTTGTTGCAGTCTTGATCTAAGCATACAAGATTGGAGTACCTGGAATAGCTACTCTACTGTATAGGAAGTCTAGCAGAAGTAAAAAGTCATGCAATAATTAACATTGTTTAATTAATTAAATGCTAGGTAGCTGAATTGCTAATTTGCACCCCCAGTTAGGGAAAACAGAGTAATTTCACATAGATATTCAAAATATAGTCAGGTTTATCTAGTAATTAAATTATCCCTTATCTATCCATATTTTCTTTTCTCAGTCATCAGCTGTGAAAACGAGATGATCTCTGTTATGACCAGCGGAAGGATTAAGGTGTCCTCTATTTATATATTGCTGAGAATTAAAGAAAATCTCTGCCCGTAGAATTAAAACTGATTGAGAAAACTACCACACATATGGTATGGGAGATATGGAAGTGTGAAAATGCAGTGCATTCATAGATGAAAAATATTGAAGGGCATTCAGCATTTAGCCATATGTCAAAAGTAGGTCATTTTTGATGTTAGCCTGGATTGTTGACATTCTCATATATACAAATAGTAGTTTAGAGAATAATTGTTAAGACTTGATGTGATCTGAAAGATTTAATTAGGAGCTAGGTAGCAGGTTATTTATATCCACACTGCCAGGCTGGCACAGATGTTATTTGCTCTCGAAGTAGAGAGCTTTCTTGCATTTTCATCAAAATTTCCAGCCAGATTCCTGAGGGCTATCTCTTAAAATCAGTGCTTCTGCATCTCTCTGGCTTCTGGTTTTGACTGTGGAGTTTCCTTAAGCACAGCAAGAGATGCCTCTATTTCTTGATATTCACCTGCTTCCTCATATTAAGAATGTTTTTGATGGGAAGGCATATTTGTCTTTGAGCTGGAAAAAGACAGTGGTACATCCCTCTCAAAAAATTATGACTCAGCCTGGCTACTATAAGCAACTACTTCCTGCCTTCAATCTCGTTTTGCGGGAAAGGTGGTTGAAAAGATTGTCTGGACCAGTGATGGGTTCTAAATCCCATCGCTACCGGTTCGTGTGCTCGTGCGTGTGCGCGCGATGCTTCTGCGCAGAAGCTTCTGCGTATGCGCAGAAGCGTCCGGGGCGGGTGGGCGGAGCCTCCCGCCGCCGCTACCGGTTCGTAGAACCGTACCATATCGGTAGCAACCCACCGCTGGTCTGGACCCTTCTGAGTTGAGATTCTGGCCTGGCTATGAAACAAAAATCTTGGTAGATGACCTGTGGTGGGACTGGAATAAGGGAACTCAACCCTCCTGGTGTTGCTGAATCTTTCAGTGGTCTTCAAGACCATTAATCATAACTTCCTAATCCCAACTCCAGAAGTTGGAGGTATCATTTCAAAGTGGTTCTCCTTCCTCTGACCAGCCAGATTTAATCAATAGTAGAGGAGCTCCATTATAGAATGCCACAATGGAGTCCCATTTCCATTTGCAATTAAATTTTACATGAAACCCTTAGGATATCTATGAGACCACCCTCTCAGACTAAATTTGTGTGCCATGTAAAATCAAGAAGAGAGAGAGAGAGTTTGCTGAGGTCTTTTCTCTGAGGGAATACTTTCTATATAGACCCAGGGAGGAATCTTTTTATAGATAGGCTCCCTTTTGTGGAGCTTAATCCTGGATATCCAGTCCTCCTATATTTTATTGGGCTTATGGAAGGGCTGAAAAAACCAGGATTTTCAGGGATGAAGCCTGTTAGGAATATGGAAGTTTAGCCTATTCCCAGGAATAAGAGCCGAGGTGGCGCAGTGGTTAGAGTGCAGTACTGCAGGCTACTTCAGCTGACTGCTAGCTGCAGTTCGGCGGTTCAAATCTCACTGGCTCAAGGTTGACTCAGCCTTCCATCCTTCCGAGGTGGGTAAAATGAGGACCCAGATTGTTGGGGGCAATATGCTGACTCTGAACCGCTTAGAGAGGGCTGTAAAGCACTGTAAAGTTGTATATAAGTCTAAGTGCTATTGCTATTGCTGTAAGACTGTCATCGAGTGTTAATTGGAATGATTTAACCCTAGGTTTGGCATTGTATAAACTGGTAGAGCTCTGAATATTCTATCTCCACCACAATGGAGAAGGGGCGTTGGTCTTACCTGATATGCTCCTTCTTGTTGGGTGGAGATAGAATCTGGTCCAGAGTCCAGAGGTGGACACCATTAGCAAGGAGGCACGTCAGTCTGTCGCTATGCCTTCACCAAAAGCTGGGGACCATTGGTAACGGAGGCGTGTCCTCACAGCTCTGACAGACTCAGTCCAATCAGCTAGGAGACAAAGTCAACCCATTCCTGGATTCTATCTCCACCCAACGAGAAGGGGTGTATCAGGTAAGACCAACGCCCCATTTAACCCTAGGTTTGGCATTGTATAAACTGGTAGAGCTCTGGAAATTAGCAACCCAGTTAATTAATTAAATATCTCTCCAAATAACTGTGTTTGAGGTCCTAGATTTTCACTAAGGTGTGACTCTGATTTAATAGTAGAGCAGTTATTTTGTATAGAGCTGATCCCAATTCAGCTCACAGGTTTCCTAATTAGAAGGACTGGGAAGGCTTCTTCCATGAACATGGACTAGTTACCATAAGTCAGAGGATACATGCTAGGGGACTGAAAATTCAGTGTGGTGTAAAGTAGTTTCACATGCACATGATCATTGATAAAAATTAAACATTTTTTTCATGCATTACTTTTATAAAATGCCTCATCTCTTAGCATTCCTTTTATTCAGTGGTTCTCAACCTTTCTAATGCTGCGACCCCCCCGCGACCCGCCGCCATGACCCCCCCACCTGGGATGAAGTGACAAAGGGGGCGTGGCACCAGGGGCGAAATGCTCCAGGGTCAGGCTTGCCTGCAGGTGGCCGGACAGCTCGGAAGCTCGGAAGCGGGAGACTTCGCCCGGACGCCGCCATTTAGGTTCTTTTACCCTCTGCGCATGCGCAAAGCATTCTGCGCATGTGCAGAGGGTAGAAGAACCCAAATGGCGGCGTCCGGGCTACCAGCTGTCCAGCGACCCGCAGGCACGGCTGAACCGGGACCTTTTCACCCCTGCAAGTGACGGTGGCACCAAAATGGCAGGCTAACATGCGCGGCGACCCCTGTGAAATGGTCGTTCGACCCCCAAAGGGGTCGCGACCCACAGGTTGAGAACCGCTGCTTTTATTGTACTTCCATATATCTCTACATTTCTTGGCTGACTCAAAAGGGAGTACTTCATTCATTCTTGTAGCACCAGAAAGTGATTCTAAGGAATTTTGTGGATGCAGGACTGTGGATAGATAAAAGCAAGATAATTTCCACCTCCATCTTTGTGGAATAGCACCATGCCTTTTGTGGTTTTTCAAGCTTCCCTCTCAGAACAAATTCCCACACTGAGTCTGATGATGCTAGCTCAAAGTGCAGAAAAAGTTCAAATGAGAAATTGCTATGAAATGGGAGCCTTTGCAGTAAAGAAGCTTAAACAAAGCAAAATTTCCATAATAATGGAAAAGTATTTTTCAATATTTTTTCTTCTATTTAAATACTATAAGCCCTAATATCATTCACTGGGAAGCTTCTGAGGGAGCAAGTTCTCAATCATGTCTTCCCAGTTCCTGTGTGAAAGAATAAAAAATAGAACCACACAAAGCTGTTTTAGTTGCCTTGTGGTGTGAGCGGAACAATCTTGAACTGACATTCAAAACTGTAGAAATGATAGCAGATTTTAGGAGAAGCTCTCCTATTCTACCATCTCTTACAATACTAGACAACACAGTATCAACAATAGAGACCTTCAAGTTTCTAGGTTCTATAATATCTCAAGACTTAAAATGGACACCTAACATCAAAAACGTCATCAAAAAAGCACAACAAAGAATGTTCTTTCTGCACCAATTCAGAAAGCTCAGATTGCCCAAAGAGCTGCTGATACAGTTCTACAAAGGAATTACTGAGTCTGCCACCTCCAAGACCTCCAAGGTCCCTTCCAGCTCTATCCTGATTCTGATTTGCACTTCTAGAGCTGCCTGGTTTGGCACTGCAACCAAACAAAACAGACACAGACTTTAACGGATAATTAGAACTGCAGAAAAAACAATCACAACCAGCCTGCCTTCCATTGAGGACCTGTATACTGCATGAGCTAGAAAGAGGGCTGTGAAAATATCTACAGATACCTCACATCCTGGACATAAATTGTTTCAACTTCTTCCCTCAAGACGACGCTATAGGGCATTGCACACCAGAACAACTAGAAATAAGGACAGCCCCCCCCCCATGCCATCACTCTGCTAAACAATTAATTCCCACAGCACTGGCAAACTACGTAGTAGGGCTGTATTACTATTATTCTTCTCATATTTCCTATTACCTATTTCCTTATCTTCTTATGACTATAACTTTGTTGCTTGTATCTTATGATTTAGATGAATTGTTTTATTTAGTATCCTCCTAGTATGATTTATGTTGATTGCTTATTTAGTATCCTATGACTATCACTAAGTGTTGTATCTTATGATTTATGATGAATGTATTTTATGATGATTATGATTTATCACTTGTTGCTTGTATGTACACTGAGAGCTTATGCACCGGAGACAGATTCCTTGGGTGTCCAGTCACACTTGGCCAATAAAAAATTCATTCTATTCTATAGACATTTATATTAGTGATGCTGTAGTTTTCCAAATTTTCCCATCTTCCTGCTCGCAAAGGAATTGAATTCAGGACCAAAATACTCCTTAGCTACAACCTTAGTACTGAGGTTGTAGCCCTTCTTTGTTAACTGGGGACTCTTAACATTTTAGAATCTGTTTACAAAACAAAACAATTCATCATAATTTGGAGCTGGTATAATAGATGAAATTTGCTCCTCTCTCCATCTGATCATCCAAGGTACTTCCCAGATGTGTTTAATGGAGAATTTTTTGCCTTCAACTAGGAGCTCTCTCTTGGTTATGGGTTTTTGGGTGATTCCACACAAAGGGCTCCTTGTGCATCCCATCAAATGAAACTAGTTTTTAGATTTTTCCTCCTGTTTGGAATTTTTGGGTAAAGAAAAAGGTGACAGTAATACAGAAAGTTACAAATGGAACATAACATTATTTGAATATTCATTGATGCTTGAAAAATAATGCAAGGATTTCCCACCCCCTCCTGTTGATTTGTTGAATTGGTTCTTGGAGACTGCCTAGGCAAGTTCTTGTCAAGGTTTTTCAGAAATGATTTGCCATTGCCTTCTTCCTAAGGCTGAGAGAAAGTGACTGGCGCAAGGTCATTCAGTTGGTTTCGGGTCCAAAGCGGAACTCATAGTCTCCTGATTTTTAGCCTGATACTTTAACCACCACACCAAACTGACTCTCAGTGCAGGGACACCACACAATAAAAGGCCAATTTGGAAAAACTGAATGTTTTCCTAAGTCTTATAAACATGGAATTCAAACCGAATTCAGTTATCTTGTGGTGTTCGTGCCTGCATGTTTATTTTCCCTTTGGGGTAAGTAGGCTGCGATTACAAGCTTGGCATAGTCTGTGCCATGAAATGGCTCACCCTAAGAATCCATATTATATCTGCTTGTCTTGCCCATTTCCAAAATTTCCTAATTGAAAATGTGTCTGAAACCGTGTGCTCAGGATAGAATTTTCCTTGTCAGTGGAAATTTTTTTTCTTTTCTTGTTGTGAGTAGCAAGCTTGGAGGGGAGTTTTGAGGAGATTGCAAGAATTAATTTCCCCACACTCACTCTAGTGACCTTCATGATGCTTCAACTCCCCTCTCCCAGCAACTATTTTACATTTTAATAACTCAACATAATTTATGCATCCCCTCATTTATCTCATTTTTTTTTAAAAAAATCCTGACTAGCACAATTTTGTCATGAAAGGAAATTCATGGTGGCTGGGTTGCAGCATCCCACCCCTGCGTGCACCTTTTAGGGGCAGCTTCCTGTTTTGGATCACATCATGATCAGCAAGAACAAGTATCTTCTTTTGCGGAGAGGCATGCTCAAGAGACTGTGTTCATTGTGTAATTCTGCTTCTTGCCAACCAAGACTTACGGGCCATTGTTAAGGGCAGCTGGGTTTGCTCATTACAAGAACTCAAGTCATTAGTGCTGTTAGATAGTGGGTAGAGATGACAGGAGACAGACTTCCAAAGCAGCTCTTTATTTCAGCTCTTGTGTAAGCAACCAGCAAAGAGCAGTCTGACAGCTTGCCCTTTTATAGGGAGCTGTCAGACAGACCAGCCAATAGCGTTTGAGCTTTTTCCCGCTCAAACGCTGGACCTGGTTGGAACCATGCAACACAGTTGAGACAGTTAGAACATAACACCCCTCCCCTCCTGGATGGAGCTGTCCAGCATACGTAATCACGCAGGTAGGCGGGGCGCGTTGGAGCCCTACTAGACCTGCGCAATTCAGTTGGTGGTGAGGCAGCGGCCTGTGCGGACAGGTCTGCTGTCGCTCCTGGGCCCGAGCATGGAAGCTCCTGGAAGTTACTGGGTGTGGCCTCCATGGCCGAAGGGACCGGTTCGAGGGGAGGACATCGCTGGCTCTCGGCTTCCACAGGTAGGCCTTCCGAGACACCCGGGCTTGAATTAGCGA
>QLTV01002845.1:1063600-1085518 GCA_003457575.1 Thermophis baileyi | reverse complement strand
TGTTTGACCAGTCTGACACAAAGTCAAGGTCTTTTTGAAGGGTGCAGTGTTTGTCGGTGGTGTTAAAAAGTTTTACATCATCGGCAAAGAGAACGCAGTTGCTTATAATGTGATCGCAAAGGTCATTTATATAGAATATAAAGAGTGTTGGTCCTAGTACGCTGTCTTGGGGAACACCGCTGTTAACAGGTACGGGATTTGATAGGGCGCTCCCTATTTTGACCACTTGTTGTCTGTTCGACAGGAACGCAGCTATCCAGTTATGTAGGGGTCCAGAGATGC
This sequence comes from Thermophis baileyi, assembly GCA_003457575.1. Lineage (NCBI taxonomy): Eukaryota > Metazoa > Chordata > Lepidosauria > Squamata > Dipsadidae > Thermophis > Thermophis baileyi. The sequence goes on along the minus strand of QLTV01002845.1, from coordinate 1,085,236 downwards.
CGTAGGATTTTAGTTTCAGAAGTAGTTTGTCGTGTACCACTGAGTCGAAGGCTTTACAGAAATCTATGTAAATACAGAAGTCTATGTAAAGATGGGCAAAGTCCATCTTCAAATTTTATTCATTGTGCAGTGTTTGTCCTGGGAAGAGCTTGTGCAAGCCATTGTGTGCCAGTTGTTAGAAGTATCCACAAGAAGGTTTCAGAGAAGTTGTGATTAGCTTTTGAGTAGTGGCTTTGCAACTTTGTTGAATGATCTGCGCAGGCCTCTTAGAGAGCAGCTTGACATGAGGACCAGACTAACAAGTCTGTTCAGGCTTAGCTTGGTTTATAGCAATAGCAATAGCATTTAGATACTTATATACCGCTTCACAGTGCTTTATAGCCCTCTCTAAGCAGGTTATGCTGCAGCCTACTCCTTGGGCATTGTGGCTAAAACACATTACGCAAACAACATTGTGACTTAATGTGATGGATTTAGTCATCATTGGAAGTAGATGGGAACTCAAGGGTGGCTGGGAATGGAAAGGAGGCATGCCTGACTAGAATACTGAACAGAGCAATCCACACTAATCCACATGTTTTCTTGCACATCCTTCTTCTAGAATCCACCTATTTAAACATCTTTGAGGATTAGTACACCCAGTTTTAATGAATGGATTTAGAGTGGGGTTTGGGTATCTACTGAGAGTGTCTGTCAGGCCCATTCCTCAACAGGAAAGTCTAATGCAGTTTGGATCCACTGAAACTTCTCCAGGTTGCTTGACCGTAACATGTAATTTCACTGTCATGAGGGATTTACTGATGTTATGAACAGGAAAGATTGGCCCAGTTCCTGGCAAGGGCTGGAGAACATGGACTCTTGGAAACAGCAGGAGCCATCGGCACTTGTCAATCTCCCTGGCTTTAAATCTGCACTTGTTAAGAACCCATTGTTTGATCTTAGCAACTTCTTTCAATTCCTTCTGTGGAGGTAAAAGCCATTACTGGTTTGAGTAGAGATCTGCAATCAGTTAAGTGTCAGCAAATCTTACTGGCTTCAGTGCCACCTTTGAACAGGGGCTTCTGGTTAGAGGATTTGAGCATTTCATAAGAGCAACGTGGAGAAAAATTCCTTTGTAGTTCCTGTGAACTGGCAGTGTGCCGGAGGGAAGTTCCAAAACATAGCAGGGTTCTTTTGAATGTTTATATCTGATGAAGAGAGGGTGCTTTTTTTGGTAGTATGTAAACACTGGATTTAAGAAGTGAGTAGATTATCAACATAACTGCACCGAAGTATTCCCATTAAAGTAGTACTGACCGCTTTTTCAAATGGAAGGAGAATACAGGTAGTCCTCAACTCACAACAGTGTGTTTAGGGACTGCTCAAAGTTACAATGGCACAGAAAAAATTGAGTTATGACCGTTTTTCACATTTACGACTGTTGCAGCATCCCCACGTCACGTGATCAAAATTCAGATGCTTGGTAACTGACTCATATTTATGATGGTTGCAGTGTCCTGGGGTCACCTTTTGTGACCTTCTGACAAGCAAAGCCAATGGGGAACCAGATTCGTTTAACAACTGTGTTACTAACTTAACAACTGCAGTGATTCACTTAACAACTGTGGCAAGAAAGGTCGTAAAATGGGGCAAAACTCACTTAACAAAAGTCTCACTTAGCAACAGAAATTTTGGACTCAATTGTGGTTATAAGTCGATGACTACCTGTATACCTTATTTGAGTGTGCAATTATGTGCAGATTTAACATTGTATCAAAGCTGAGTACCTAAAAACAAACAGAAAAAAAATATTCTGCATCATTGAAACAAACATATCTGACTGATTGTGATAGCTAATTTGACATATGAGATCTATAGAATTTCTCACTTTTTAAATATATTAAATTTATCTTATTCCATTTCTACAGTTATGCACTGTATAGAATATTTTTTTTAAAAATCCATACAGTGCATAACATTCCACATAAAATTTAAGGAAATGCCAATTATGAAAGTTCACATCAGAATGCACGCACCATCTCTGGCGTGGAAAATTGTTTTCCAAATGCTTTGAATTTCTGCCAATTTCTCAATGTATTTTTACACATGGACGAATGCAGTGGTAGGCTCCAAATTTTTTAACAACCGGTTCTTTGCCCTAATGTCTGGCTGGGGGGCGTGGCTGGGGGGGGGGTCATGTGACTGAGTGGGCATGGCCAACTCTATGTTACTTGTGTGAGTGGTACCTATATGGGACAGACAGGGTTGGGGAGGGAATCCAGGGGTCTCCTGTGGGGGGGCAGGAGGAAAGAAAGATCCAACCTGTGTGTGTGTGTGTGTGTGTGTGTGTGTGAGAGAGAGAGAGAGAGAGAGAGAGACAGACAGACAGACAGACAGACAGACAGACTGCGTCAAGCTAGACTGGGAAAGCTGGCTGTGAGAGGAAGAGAAGCTGGGTAAGCTGGACCCAGACACTTCCGGGGTCCTCTCATCCCAGAAGCAGCAACCTCGCACTCTCCCCTCTCTGCTAGCCTCCTTCTTCGCACGGGATCGCCCAGCAGCGGAGATGGAGAGGGAGAAGAGGGCAGCGGCAGCCGCTAGCATTGAGGGGAGAGTGCCACACAGAAATGGGAGCACACAGAAATGCTGCCCCCTTCTCCCTCTCCATCTCCGTTGCTGGGCAATCCCGTGTGAAGAAGGGGGCTAGCAGAGAGGGGAAGAGTGTGAGGTTGCTGCTTCTGGGATGAGGGGACCTGGGACATGTCTGGGTCCGGCTCACCTGGCTTCTCTTCCTCTCGCAGCCAGCTTTTTTGGGCCATTTTCAGGCCATTTTCCAGGCCGGCTGTTTTTCTGGCCGTTTTTCTGGCCGTTTTCAGGCCTTTTTTCGAGCCGTTTGCAGGCCATTTTTGGGCCATTTTCAGGCCGTTTTTCGGGCTGTTTTCAGGCTGTTTTTGGGCTGTTTTCAGGCCATTTTTCAGGCCTATTTTGTCCAGAAAAATGGCCTGAAAACAGCCCACAAATGTCTTTTTGGGGGGCGTTTTTTGGGGCGTTTTTCGGGCTTATTTTGGCTGGGAAAACTGCCCAAAAAACTGCCCGAAAAATGGGTGAGGACGGGGCCAGCCAGTGGTTCGATTTGCCGGTTCTCTGAACCGCGCAGAATCGGAACAACCAGTTCGGGCGAACCGGTCCGAACCGGCAGCAGCCCACCTCTGGACAAATGCTCTTTGCAATTTACAGATAGGCCTGTGGAGCTATTTTATATTTTCTGTTAATAACTCGAACAGACAAGGATGTCTTCTATTAATTATCAGGAGTGACAAGAAGATAGTTGTACAACAATTCATATCAGTTTTAAATAGAACATAAAGTTTACAGAGATACTCTGAGAGATTTGGGTATCTAACTAAAGCAGCAAGCTCAAGTATTGGAAAGCTTTTTTTTTTTTTTTTTTAATTTCTTCCTGGTGACTTAAGAATTTTCCATGTAAGATTGTTCAGTTGTAGCCATGGTTCATTCACAGAAATTTATGGAGGTCAAGAAATGTCATTTCTATTTGGAACCCGCTTCTATTTCTCTAATTCTGCTTTTGACAGAAACTCAGTGAAGAAAGAAACTATATCTGTGAAATGTCTTTGTTTGACAGGTCAGGTTTATCTACCTAACTAGTTCCCTGTTTGATTGATATGCTGTCTTTTTTGATTAAACCCTAACCCTAACCCTAACCCAAAGCACTTTAAAACCACACATAAATATAAAGTAGGAAAAATAAAAAATAAAAACTTTGTCCTTGGGATTTTTTTTATTTTTAAAAAAAGTTAAAGATTAAATTTTAGTTGAATTATTTGAATTAAAAATAATTCTGTCTTATTTTCATGCTTATTTTGCTGAAATAGGGTACAACAACAAGTATAGTTACTATTTGTTGCTATAGCTGAACTTCACTTTTCCTTTTTTTTTTAATATCTTCAGAAAACTAGATGATTTCTGTGCTTTATAAGGCTTAAGCTCTGGTCTATGTTTCTTGGCCTTGATAATCAGGTGTCATGCAAGTTGTCCTTGATTCAGGTTTTTAAAAGTTGTACAACTTTTGTATCTCTTCTTAAAGGTTTGTCTAAATGACCTAAAACATTTTACACCTTATCAAGATGTGTGACAAAGCTATCATGTCACATTGGAAAGCTGGCAGTCAGGTCAAGCAAGTTGGAAAGAATAAGTAAATATTACATGTGGGTTACAGCAGCCAGTAGAGTTTGAAAGAAAACAAGCATTCCGTTGACTGCTATAAATCTTGTATATAAAACTTGGACAAATTTGTTGATCTTGCAACTGGACTGTGGATGCTCAAGAAGATAAAAACACTTAATTGGGTCAGACACGTGCTTTCATCGAGAACATCAGAGAAAAAATAAATATGTGTCTTGATTGTCAACAGACTAGAGCTGACCGCTAATTTTAACATTTAAGTTCAATAAAAATAGTTTGGTATCATGATTTCACCAGTGCCAAGGATGAAGAATTTAGATAAGCATCCAGTATGCTGTAATGTCTTTCTGCACTGAGTGTGTACAGGGAAGAGGCATTAGGCAAATTGAGGTGGAGCAGATAGTGGTCAAAATCCTTATCATTTGTTTTTTTTTTTTGCAGGAAGTTAACATAAGGCAGTTTGCATTAAAAATACATTAAGCACAATTGAATGATAGCTGCTTCTGCTCCTTCAGAAACCTGACATTATTTTGGAGTAGGGTAGCTCTACTTCACCCTATATTCTCATTGAGTCACTGTGATTGTTCTCATTTTACTTGCATCCCATTGTACTTGTCTGAAAGCCTGCTATTGAATGACTTGCTGCTTCAATTGTTCTCCAAGAACTTCAGCTTAACTTCCCTCTCTTGCCTATAACCCTGGTATTTCCTGGTTGCCCTCCATCCAAGTATTAACCCAGTCCAGTCCTGCTTAGGTTTCTGCGATCAGCTAGGTTTGGCTAGGTCCAGCTCATTGGGTAGAAAAGTATTACAGTTTGAACATTACAGTGGTAAATCTGCTATAACCAGTTTGCGTATTATAGGCAAAGTACTATTCACCCTCTCTTTAAAGAAGTTTGTGCATTATTGGCAAGGAAATAGCTTTTGTTGTATTATAATACTTTCATAAATTATACATCCTATAAATCACAGCAGAGAAACTATAGCTGTTGGGAGATTATTGGACTTTAAATCTTAATCAATAAGGCTGTGGGCTGATGATATACTGTATAATACACTAGCAGTAATTAATAATGCATATGAGAACAAGAAGCAACACACATCCTTTACTGCAGAATATCACAAAGGACAGTCCACATAGTTGTGACAAATTCTGGTGTTCTGTTAGCAATTGTGACTGTGAGTAATACATGTTCAATTAGCTTTAATTCAGCTTATCCTGAATTAAAAAGACCTCTGCTTAGTTTTCTAAATATAGTATCAGCTAGTCTTTTTCTAATTAGCAGCTGTTTTCCCCATTCTATATTACTGAGAGTCTTGAAAATTGAATCCCATTTACCATTAGTGAAAAAGGATTGATGAAACTAAAAGAGTTTTTTGGAATCTGTTGATATTTTCCCTGTGTCTCTTCCTCATTCTCTTGAATCTCTAACTCCAATTATATTCAGAAAAATGAACATTATTGGTATGCCAATTCTCTCCCATTCTCTCTCTCTCTCTCTCTCTCTCTCTCTCTCTCTCTCTCTCTCTCTCTCTCTCTCTCTCTCTCTCTCTCTCAAAAATTAGGTGACCGTTCAAAGTTACAATGGCACTGAAAAAAGTGACTTATGACTGTTTTACACAGTTACAACTATTGCAGCATTCCCATAGTTACAAACCTAACACCTGCAGTGATTCACTTAACAACTGTGGCAAGAAAGTTCGTAAAATGGAGCAAAACTCATTTAGCAACTGAAATTTGGGGCTCAATTGTGGTTGTAAGTCAAGAACTACCTTTATATTAGCTAGAGCAGACATTGTGTTATACAGGTAGTCCTTGACTTACGACCACAATTGAGCCCAAAATTTCTGTTAAGTGAGACATTTGTTAAGTGAGTCTTGCACATTTTACGACCTTTCTTGCCATAGTTGTTAAGTGAATCACTGCAGTTGATTAGTTAGTAACCTGATCGTTAAGTGAATCTGGCTTCCCCATTGACTTTGCTTGTCAGAAGGTCGCAAAAGGAGATCACATGACCCTGGGACACAGCAACGGTCATAAATACGAACCGATTGTCAAGCATCTGAATTTTGATCACATGATCATGCAAGGTAGTAAGTGTGAAAATCAGTCATAATTCACTTTTTCAGTGCCTTTGTAACTTTAAACGGTCACTAAACAAACTGTTGTAAGTTGAGGACTACCTGTAATTCTATGTTGTGGTACTTAATGGTCTTTATCCCAAGATCAGTTGAGCAAACATAGGTCTTGACAGTACAAGTATTTCCAGTTTAATAATATATCCCACTAGACATTTGCTCAACTAGATCATGGGTGTGAAGTTTCCGAAAGATGCCCTAATTAATTCATGAGCCATGAGCCAAGCTTCAAAAGAAATATAGCCATTTATTAGGAGCAACATTTCGGCAATATTCCGATGCAGTCAGAACTGAGCTCATGTAGGTTACATGCCCTCATGACCCTGTCTCCCCCCCCCTTCTCCCTGGACATGTCATAAATCACATTCTCCAATGAACCAGGTTGGCGGGCTGTGAAACCCACACCCCTCCTGCTGACTCCGGTAACCTAGGATACAATCAGTAAAAAAAACATTTGTGGAATGTAGTTTCAGTTAGAACAAGCAGCAACTCTGTCAATTCTCCCCCCTCCTGCTTATGGCAACTTGAAAGCTTTGCAAGTTGACAAGGGGTGTCAAACTTGCAGTGTCACGTTGCTGTCACATGACGCATCACAATGGTTTTCCCCCTCATGGAGCTGGGGTGGGCGTGGCCTATGCGTGACGCATCTGGCCCATGGCTGCCAGTTTGACACCCCTGAACTAGATCATAGTCTTCTCTGGAACAACATGGATGGATGGTTCCACTACCAGATGAATTCACAGTTGTCTGAACAACTGTGTGGTCTTCAGTGGGTCTGTGTTCACATGGAATGAGATATGGTATATTATTTATTTATTTATTTATTTATCTAATTATTATTATTATTATTATTATTATTATTATTATTATTATTATTATTATTATTATTATTTATTAAATTTGTATGCCACCCAACTCCCAAGGGACTCTGGGCGGCTCACAACAATATAAAAAACCATTAAAAGAAAACATAATAAAAACAGTTAAAAACAATTAAAAACTCATACATACTGTTTCATGGCCGGACCTCGCCAATTACAGAGGCGAGATCAACGGCCCCAAGCCTGCCGGAAGAGCCAGGTCTTCACCGCTTTCCGGAAGGCCAGCAGGGTGGGGGTGGTCCGGATCTCAGGGGGTAGCTGGTTCCAGAGGGCCGGAGCAGCCACAGAGAAGGCCCTCCCCCGCGGGCCCGCCAGCCGGCACTGTTTAGCTGACGGGACCTGGAGGAGCCCAACCCTGTGGGATCTTACCAGTGGCTGGGAGCTATGTGGCAGAAGGCGGTCTTCAGACTTTGGAAGAAGCTTGGTGAAGGCAATAAGAGGCTTTTGATTTTATTTCAGTGTTTGGTGATTAACAACAAGAGAAGAAAACATCAGGGAAATGATGCAGGACTGGGATGGATCTTGAGCTAATTCAGCAATTCTTCTAATATCTCACTTTATATTCTGCACTGGGCAGACCACCTCAAATGAGACACTATGTTTTAGGGAAACATGACTAGATAAACTGGAACAGGTACAGTGAAACTTAGTGGTGACGGTCATAGATATAAGAGGAATTTTTTTATTCCTCTTGCTTTTATATAAGATAATATAAAGAACTGGAAACTTGATAAGTGGAGTATATGCACCTGGGTATTCTTAGGATAGTATTGTTCGGGATGTTACATTCTATTCTCCAAGAGAGCAGAACAGTAATAATAATTTTAAGTTTCATGAAAACAGATTCCAGTTAAAATACCTCTTAATGATTGTACAGTGGAGGTCAATTACTACTGGAAGAAATGATCATCTTTTCCTTGGATGTGTTCAAGTAGAGGCACAGCAGTCAGGGATGGTGTAATTTGGATTCCTAAAAAGGATTGGACTAAAAGACCCTGTCAGCTTTTCCAGGTCAGTAAGGAAACATGATCAGATGAGTTAATTCTACTTTATTGTAAGGCTATATCAACTGACTCTTGCGAGTCTCCCTCAATTTCCTTTACAGCGTGAGAACTTGATGTGTGGAGGGTGTCCCTTCTGAGTCTCTTTCTCCACCTGTTATGTAGCTGCGGGCTATGCCCTCTCTTATCTGACCATTACCTAGGCAGCATTTCTTTGACCCGTCTCTCAAGGTCTTTCTCACGTACCATCACAGGCCTTTTCCAATTCTGTAGTTCTGTGTTGATGTGTGGTTGAAACAAAGATGCAATTGGGGGGTGGGGGGTAGGGAGACTACATTATAGGACTTCATAAACACATATGCTATATGTTGGTTTCAGAGTGTCCTTATTTTCCCCATTCTATTTGGTTCAGTTCTACCCTCACCTACCCCCCCTAACTTGACACAGATATTTTTTGCCTGATGAAATCCAGACATTGCACCTCCCCAATCAATGCAGAACAGTCACCTTTTTATAGGACTAAAGGGAGCTTCAGAGGGGTTGAGCAAACAGTAGTTTCCTTTGGTGTGACAGTGGTGCCAATTGTCTAAGCAAAATTAAGTACCACAAGTGCTTCTGAAGGAAGCTGCTTGTTGTCAGACAAGCTGCAAGCAACTTGAAAGAGATGCTTTTATCGAGATGCGTGGAGTCCCAATACCAAAATGTTACAACTGATGATTAGAAGTATGTAAAATGATCTCCCCTTTATCCCAGATTTGTATCTCATGGCTCATGCTGTGAAATCCAGAAGAAAGAATAAAGTGAAATTAAAGAAGGATCAGCTTGAAAATAATTATCTTTTTTATTTCCCTGCAGGCCTTTCTGCATCGAATTAGACAAAATGCGGTGGATAAAGCTGAGAAATATATAACAGAGGAAAATGTCAAGGTAATGCTTCCAAAACATTTTTGGGTTAAGATTGAGATAATGTGAAGCTCAACATTAATTCTGTTAATGGCAATGCTTGGATTGCCACATTACCTTAAATGAACAGAAACTATATACTCCTACAAGGTATGTTAGGTGGAAAACAGCAGGGAGTATCTTTTCTTTTTCATCTGTTTAATTGAAAAGTCCAATAATATTGTGTCCTACAAAGAATGAAGAAATGAATGTGGCGGCCACAGGCAGATAATGAGACTCAGGTCCAACTTCAGTCCCTAAATATTGTTTCTTTTAAAACCAACAGAAGGTCTAGTTCAGGGGTGAAATTCAAAAATTTTCCCTACCGGTTCTGTGGGCGTGGCTTGGTAGGCATGGCAGGGGAAGGATACTGCAAAATCCCCATTCCCTCCCCACTCTGGGGCCAGCCAGAGGTGGTATTTGCCGGTTCTCCGAACTACTAAAAATTTCCGCTACCGGTTCTCCGAACTACAAAATTTCCGCTACCGGTTCTCCAGAACCTGTCAGAACCTGCTGGATTACACCCCTGGTCTAGTTGGATAAATCTATGATTTCTACTAACAATCTCCATTCCTTTAAATTCCTTGTTCAGTTCAAAGTCAAAGTACTGTATATCTGACTTGGAAAATTAGATGGTTCTATTTTCCCTCCCTGCTAAATTCCTTCATTTCTTGTAGAAAGCAGCCATGCATATCACTGACTTTTCTTCCAAAGCCAGTTAGTCCTCAAGCTACTCTGTTGTCCTCAGCAAACAAACAAACAAACAAAAAAATTGGTAGCGAAGCTTTTGTGGCTTTTAAATGCTGCAGATAAAAAGTTAGTGATGTTACTGTTGTTTTTACTGCGATTAATTTATTGCCTGTCAACATTCTAAATATATCTGTCTTACAATCAAATCCTGCATACTGAAGTTTTTTGGGGCTTTTCTCTGGTTAATTCTTTTATAACTTAGTGAGTTATTGAACAGAGAACATTTGTTATTTTTATGATTCCATATATTGTACAGTCTCAGCACAGAGTGACATAGAGTTCTTCCTCACTATTTTTTCCTTGTGTTCACGTTGATACTTCCAAGTTTCCCATTTGTGACTTTGGCTTAAACACTTTATGTGCCTTTCCAGAAGCAGATAACTGTTTATCTTTTGACTGGGGATGCTAATCTAGATCAGGGGTGTCAAACTCACATCGTCACGGCGGTGTCACGTGATGTATCGGGACTCCCCCCCCCTTCGCTAAACCGGGCATGGGCATGGCCAGCGCGCGACACATCTGGCCCGCAGGCCGGAAGTTTGACAGCTCTGATCTAGATGAACCTTCAATTTGATACAGATATGCTCTTCTATGGTAAGATTGTCAGATTCCATCAATATAGCTGCCTCTGCTCAGTGGCATACTTCATGCTGAGAAGAGTATTAGAGATCTTACAAGCTTTAATGGTGAAAGAAATGATAACAATACCAGTTGGACAAGATGCCATAAGGAATTCGTGATGATATCAGCTTCTAGTTTAGTATAACATCTGAACTGTGCAACAGTGATTTGCATTCTTCTGCCAAATCAGAATTGAAACAGAGATGGAGTTAAGTTGATTTGCAACCAGTAATTATGTTAGCTATGCGTGTTTAGGATAGCTGGTCTGATAAAACATAGTTATAACTACCATTCCATCTTAAAAACTTATATTGAAAATTAGCAATAAATATTAATTGTGTTGCATTGTAGAAAATAGAGGAAAATGCATTTTGGAATGTTTTCAGTCTAATTTTTTAAACTGTATTTTCTGTCATAAGATATACTTAAGACCAGTGGAATTTACAGGTGTGTGTGTGTGTGTGTGTGTGTGTGTGTTACATGCAGCAAGATGGTGGATATCCTTGGGAGTTGGGCGGCATACAAATTTAATAAATAATAATAATAATAATATGTCATCACCTGCATATGCAAAATGGATGGGGATAGGATTGTGACCCACTGCTAACTATTACACACACACACACACACACACACACACACACACACACGTCACCACTGCTTAATTTTTTTTCTTTTTACTATGTTATTAAACCAAAGGGTTGAACTTTTCATTTCAAAACTCTGACAGGTATGTCTTCATTGCAGAGTTAGTGAAAATATTGAGTTATCAAGGACTTAACACTTTGCAATAAGATAATCTTTGTTCAGACATATGCCAACCATAGTTAATTAAGTTTCCTAGTTTTTGCATAACCTTTACTCCATGTTGTTTTCTAATCTTTCAATTAAATTCTAAATTGTTTTATTATGAAATATTAAACAATGTGAAACAAACACAATAAGGATTATTTCAAATGGATGGAGGGATAAGAATCTGCAAAGTTTTCATTGGCAATTATTACTGGGTTTTTTTTTATGTTACAGATTTTATTTTCCAATATGGAAGATATACTTAATGTTCATAATGACTTCCTGACTGCTTTAGAATATTGTTTACATCCGGAACCTCATTCTCAGCATGAACTGGGAGATGTTTTCTTAAAATTTGTGAGTATGATACATTAAAATACATCCACTGGGTTGTGATCTGACTTGGAAATTGTGTATCTTGATGCAAATTAAATATATTGGATTTGGCAATCAAGTGGTTTCATGAGATATCTGAATTGATGTAAGATTCCTTTAAGTCAGGGGTGTCAAACTGGATTTCTTCGAGGGCCGGATCAGCATTGTAGTTCTCCACGGGCCGGCGGGGGGGGGAGCAGGGGGAGGAGACTGGACGGACGCCTCCTGCAGCACCCTGCCGGCCAAAACGGGGCACGGAGGAGCCGCGCACAGCTCCCTCTGCCCAGTTTTCAGCCTGAACAGCCTCCTGTAGCACTGTGCCGGCCAAAAACAGGCTGTGCGGAGACTTCCCAAGGCCACGCACAGCCCGTTTTCGGCTGGCAGAGTGCTGCTGGAGGCCGGGAGTCCGAAAACAGGTTGCGGGGGGGGGGCGCTTGTGTGGCTGTCAGAGGCACCGCGGGCCAGTCCTTTGAAATTCCCAGGCCGGCCCTGTGGGCCGGATTTAAGCACCCGCCTTGAGTTTGACACCCCTCCTTTAAATAGACTAACCTCATTTCTTCAACCTCTTTGTTTGGAGAAACACAGAGACTCACAACTCTGCTTCACATCTTATTCTAAGCCCAAATAAATAAATCACATCAGATCAGTATGTCTGCAAAAAGGGGTACATTTTGTCTCAATTATCTGGGAAAAGGACTGCCTCATATATGGGGTTTTAAACTTTTTTTCTGAAAACTGGAAATTAAAATGCCTGTAACATTGCCAGGATATAGGGGAGAGTTTCAGACTTGAACTGATTTGTGTAAAATCCTTTTACATCTTCTTCATGTCCATTGCCCTCCCTATCCTAATGTATGTCTATAACTTTTTTAGGAGGAAAAAATCTAATTCTGTAGAGGTTTTTTGTGTGTGATAATGTCAAAATAACTTGATATGGTGTCCATTCCTTCATTTGTTGAGAAGTCCAGAGGTCGCCCTTAAGGCACATCCATATGTTCCCCTAACTTTGGCTCACACATGTCTCACCAATTGTTCTTTATGAAGATGTTTGCATAGCTTTATTCTTCTCCTTCCCAGCCCCATAGCCAAGGCTATTTCTGAATACTATACAGACTAATAATGTCTTGGCTCACTAGATATATCTGTAGTTGAAAATAAGAAAGTATGGGTGATTCTTCTTCTTCTTCTTCTTCTTCTTCTTCTTCTTCTTCTTCTTCTTCTTCTTCTTCTTCTTCTTCTTCTTCTTCTTCTTCTTCTTCTTCTTCTTCTTCTTCTTCTTCTTCTTCTCCTCCTCCTCCTCCTCCTCCTCCTCCTCCTCCTCCTCCTCCTCCTCCTCCTCCCCCCCCTAGAGTTATTCCCATAGGTCAGTTATTCCTGACCAAACACAGCATCCAAGTTATGTCTGCATTTTGACATATATGGCTGTAGAGGCATTTCTTGCAACAAAAAACTGACCGACTGACTGGTCATCTGGGCCTGACATTGGTTTGGACTGTGTTCAGCTCAGCAATATCCTGGTGGGCAGACAGTATCTAGCAGTACTACTAACCTCACCACCAAAAGTATGAATTATTGATGGGGCAATATCAGGGGATAGTTGAATAGAAGACAAAGAATTGAAGAAGATCACAAAGTATCAAGATTTGGAAATCAAAATTGAAAGTTTATGGCATAAACCGGCTATGGTGGTCCCAGTGGTTGTTAGCAGACTGGATGCCATATCAAAAAATCTTGGATGATGGTTAGAAGATCTGTATCTTGGCAAAATTTCCATCTCTCAATTGCAAAATGCTACCTTGCTTGGATCTGCACATGTACTACACTGATAGAATACAACATCCTAGGTTCTTAGGAAGAACTCAATGTTATGAAGGCACCAGTTAAAGACTTTACATTGTTGTGAACAGAGAATAATAGTAATAACAGTAATCAAAAATAATAAACAATAATAATGCTGAATATACAGTACATGCAGTGTATCTGTATCAGGAAATGGGCTAGCTGCATATTCCTGTTGCCTACAGATGCCTACAGAATTGCAGTTACACATGACTGTCACATGTATAATGCAGGAATTCATCCAGTGACTTTAGTAATGTGGTAATATGTGTGGTGGTCTTAAGTTACAGGGTAGCATACTGAAACAATTTGCTGAGCAAGAAAAGATCTATTTTTAAAGAGTTCTAATCAGTGATCATAATATGCTTGATTATACAGGTTCAGTTTTCTGAGGGTAGCGTCTCTAATTGTAACTGATAGTTTCCTCATCCTATGAAGAAACCTCAGTGTCACCCAGAGAGAAAATTAAATACTTAAAGCACTAAGTAATTTTAAAGCGTGGCTTTCATTCTTGTGGTCGTGCATGAAGGACAGTTGGTAAGACATGATGAAAGCCCTCTGGCATCTTTATAATTATTGAATATATTGAACTGTGGTTTGCCAGGAGATGTCATGATCTAAATATAATCTCTAAAAATGTGGCCAGTGTCACAGAGCTGCAATCAAAATCAACAAAACAACACTGGGTGCTATTTCCCAAGCATTAAAGGTCAGCTGCAAAGAACTGAGTGATATTAATGGCTACAATACTAAAGAACTAAGTCTTATATAATGTTTTTCCTTGTATAAATTCCCATGTGTGCTCCATCAGGCACTGGGGCTTTATTTATCCATTATTGGGATATATCTTAAAGCAATCTTCAACCTGTTGCCTTCCAGACAAATTGGGATGCAGTTGCTATCTTCCCATGCAGCACAGGTATTGAGATGATGTAGGATTGTGGTACCAATGTAGCTGTCTGCTCTCTTGTGAAATATACTTTTTTTTAACCTCTGTTTTTAATTTCTTCCTGTGATTCAGGTCCTTAGTTCTAATTCAAATTACAAACAAGGATGGGAAAATGGGTTCCAGATTTATGGAAGTGTCTAGTTCTAGTCCTATTCTGTAAATTGGGTTGCATTATGATTTAGATCAGTAGAATCTAGCACAATGTGAATCGACCTGCACGGACTTGCGGTCTCTGACTTACTGATTTTGTTAGCACAGTTTATTTTAGCAATAGCAATTAGATTTATATACCGCTTCATAGTGCTTTACAGCACTCTCTAAGCGGTTTACAAAGTCAGCATATTGCCCCCAACAATCTGGGTCCTCATTTTACTGACCTTGGAAGGATGGAAGGCTGAGTCAACCTTGAGCCTGGTGAGATTCGATCTGCCAAACTGCTGGCAGCCGGTGATCAGCAGAAGTAGCCTGTAGTACTGCACTCTAACACTGCGCCACCGCGGCTCTTTTATTGGAATGTGGGCAGGTTATTGTGATGCTTGAATTCTTAAGCTCAGACAGCCGTGGAGTTATGAAGGGGAAGTTCATTCCATACCCAGTGCTGCCCAAATGGA
The DNA here is from genome assembly GCA_003457575.1 of Thermophis baileyi. NCBI lineage: Eukaryota > Metazoa > Chordata > Lepidosauria > Squamata > Dipsadidae > Thermophis > Thermophis baileyi. Next base: position 1,070,155 of record QLTV01002845.1, on the reverse strand, counting down.
CTATTGCAATATGCTTTATGTGGGGTTACTCTTGAAGAGTATCTGGAAGCTGCAGCTGTTGCAGAATGCAGTGGGTGCAAGAGCCCTGGGCATCCCTAGGATTGGGCATGTAACACCAGTTTGCTTCTGGATCTAATTCAATAAGATACCAATAATAATAGAAAGCTTTAATTAACATACATTTCTTTTCTCATTCTCACAGAAAGACAAGTTCATTGTATATGAGGAGTATTGCAGCAACCATGAAAAAGCACTCCGGCTTTTGATGGAACTGAACAAGATCCCTCCTGTGAGAGCATTCCTATTGGTAAGGATCAATGGTACCATAAATCTCTTTGTATGGACAAGCCAACTCCAACACTCAAAACAAAGGTAGAGTCATAAATGCCCCAGACTGGTAAAACACAATGGAAAAGATTTGCATTAAAAAACTGTAAATAATACTACTCCCTTGGCATCCATTCTCAGCAGCACTAGCAATTAAAAGCGCTAAAGACCAATTCTGTTTTAATTATTTTCTTGAAAACCATCAGGGATTGCCCCATCCAGATCTCTGGGGGTAAATTGTTCCATGGGGATGGATTAAGAATGAAGAAATGTTGTTTCCTGGCCCCGTCTTGTACTGTCACATGTAGGGAGGGAGGTAGTTTCGGCATCTCTAATCATGGAGGTATAGACTGAATAGATTGCGTTATTAAGTTTATTATTATGCTTCTATGCTGCTTCAGTCCGTTGAAGCTAAATCATTTATTAAGGCATACTGAATATAAAATATTATTAAAGCTTATATATTAAAATGCATACCAAAAAGAAACAAATACAAATATATATAATGAGACCATAATAAAAAAAAAATAAGAACAATTTATTACCAGAATCCATCACTTATCTAAGGTATATTCATTAATTCAGCTCTTCATTACCTAAATGTTCCTTAAAAAATTAGGAATTAATTATCTTCCTGAACTTTCATCTTACTTGGGTTCAGTTTCAACGGTTCTCCCTGGTCAGATTCTCACAACCTCCACTGCTATATTTTGTACCAATTTAGCTTCTGGGTAGTCTTCACAGGCAGTCCTTTGTAGAGCTCATTGCATTAGTCCATCTGGAAGGCAAAAAGGTGATGGGATGAGATACAAAATATGGAAACTGAGAACTTTTTCAATTCGCATCAGAACTTACCAGGGTCTCATGCAAGGTCTCCCTTACTGTTTCTCTCCCCATAAAAACATTTATGACTCCTAGTCCAGACCTATCCCAAAGGTGCTTTTTCAAAAGGCAATTGGACTTCCTTGGTTTTTGCTTGAAAACGTTTTGCTTCTCATCCATGAAGCTTCTTCAATTCAGAAACTTTTTCACTTCTTGGATGAGAAACAAAACCAAGAAAGTCGAGGTGGCGCAGTGGTTAGAGTGTAGCACTGCAGGCTACTTCAGCTGACTGCTAGCTGCAGTTCGGCGGTTCAAATCTCACCGGCTCAAGGTTGACTCAGCCTTCCATCCTTCTGAGGTGGGTAAAATGAGGACCCAGATTGTTGGGGGCAATATGCTAACTCTGTAAACCGCTTAGAGAGGGCTGTAAAGCACTATGAAGCGGTATATAAGTCTAAGTGCTATTGCTATTGCTAAGTCCAGTTCCCTTTTGGAAAAAGCAATGACTTGGATGATTGAGAATCTCCATAGACATTTAATGCAGATCTATTTTGTTTGTCTTGTGTCTGTGTCTACATGTGTTATATCTATGTTGCATTGTTGCCGGTGGACACAAGCTTGCTTACTTTAATACAATTAAAGCTTTCACTCCTTTTGTCCCTAGTGTATTAATTTACATCTTTGACTTGAATTATTGAGAGGAAATCTGAGTACAGCTGTTATTGCAGCACATTTCCTGAACTTATTAATCGGATTGCCAGGAAAAAAAAATCTATATCCTTATTCATCATTTCACAGGCTTCTTCAGTGTCTAGGTCAAACTTTAAACTACCAAAATGAAGCCACCTTCCTAGCTTTGTCGTTGGCCAAAATTTCATAGGCTGAGAAGATTTTGGGGTTGTGTTAGATTGTTTTTCTTGAAAAACATTTTAAATAGTTAGATGTGGTATCTATATGGAAGTCTGATCTTGTGGTTTGGTAGTTCCATATATAGCAGTAGCAATAACACTTAGACTTATATCCTGCTTCACAGTGCTTTACAGCCCTCTCTAAGTGGTTTACAGAGTCAGCATATTGCCCCCAACAATCTGGGTCCTCATTTGACCGACCTTGGAAGGATGGAAGGTTGAGTCAACTTTGAGCCAGTGAGGAGCGAACCACTTGCAGTCAACAGAATTAGCCTGCAATACTGCATTCTAACCACTGCGCCAGCACAGCTCCTTTGCCCTTCTTAATTTCCCTCTTCCTATCTCACCAAACAAGTTATGCCCAGCATGATCATATCACAATAAAATGAGAATAATTAAAAAATTAAGAGACATCTGTCTGAATGGCATGTTTTTGCTACCTGAAATAGTGATTCTACCTTAGAATGATCTTTGATCAATTTTTAATGGCTGAATTCTTGTAAAATTGTCAAACATTATAAGATTTTGGCATTCTCAGCCCTAAGTTCTCACACATTTTCTCATGTCTTGCAAGTTTCATGTCAGAATGGCAAAAACGTTCAAGATTTTTTTAATTCTAAAATATTATTTTTAGTTTGGTGGTGGTGGGTCTACAATATTACCTAGGGATTAATGGTTGCATTGGTTCCCATGGATGCCTTCTCATCGTAATTTAAAGAAAACTTAACCCAGAGGTGTGCAGTCTGAAGCAGAGGTGGTCTATGTGGTCCCTAAAAACTTTAGGTGGAAAGCGAACATAATGAATAAAGGTGTAGACGTTTCTTGGAACAAAATAAAAATAATTATATTGTAAAATGCCACAGCAGCAACACCTGCTACAAATTACAGTGATGCTGAAATATTGACACGTGTGGAAAATGTCATCGCTTAAATGCTCCTGTTTTGCATCCTAATATCTGACATAAATATGTAACCTGCAGCATTTGGGTGATCATAAAAGTACTATCATTCCCTCCACATTCTCCTGCTGCAGATGCCCATGTGCTACAGAAGTGTATAGCATTACACAAAGGGGAAGCACTGTAGAATCTGTATTTATCGTTTTAAGGAGTTATGATACAGCAGAGTTTGAGAACCTTTGATTTAGAGAAAATGTAAAATAAAGTGAATAAGCTTGATTTATGGAAATTTTTTTGCATGCATATGGAGATGAAGGTTGGCTATTGTCTGCAATGCTAGCAATGTATGCTAGAAGTTAAGCTTGGGTATATTCTCTCTCTATATATTGTTTAGTAAATAGCTTAGTGTATACAAGGACACATGTTCTGGGTTGCTTAATGCCTATAGTGATGGCGTGTTCTCGCTATGTACATGTATACATCCGAACTAGACTGTGTTGTTTCTCTGTGTCATATATGTGGGTATATGCATAATTATGTATGTATGTATGTATTTATTTATTTATTTATTTTGTCATGTTTATGTAGTGTATATTGGAAGTGGTGACCCTTTGAGAGGTGTATGCAACGAAATTTCATTTTAATGTATGCTGATTAGTGTACTTTCAAAGTGACAATATAATTATTCTAAGTCTTCTAAGTCTATGTTGATTGGAAATGCAAATATATGGATGCTTTTGTACGCAGATGCCATCATGTTGGCTAAGAACCCAAATGTTAGAATATTTCATTCCTAAAAATATGCATTCCAGCTTAGCTGTACATTTTATCTGGGAATGGGATGGCTATTTGGATAAAACACACATGGCTATCCAGATGTTTTTGTGTTGTACTGTTGACTTTAGAATTTTTAGTGAAAACTCTGTTGAATTGCAATACCAAGGCTTATGAAGCCTCAGCCTTGGGCAGTGCTTGGTCGGGAGATTTTCTGGGAACCCTGTATATCAGGGGTCTCCAATCTTTGGTCTGAAGCCTGGTACTGGTCCGTGGCCCATTGGGAACTGGTCTGTACAAGCGGCATGCGAGCGTGTGAAGCTCCATTTGTGCAACCGGTGGGTGCGTGCATCCCTCCCCCCCCCCGCAAACCACTGCCAGTCCGCAGAGCCAGAAAGGCTTTGGAGCGTTGCTACCGTATATATGTAAGCTTGAGTCCGATTTAAAGAAACACAGAATATACATTTTTAATAAATAAAATATTCCTTTTCTCTATGCATTAAAAGTATTTTGATATATTTTCTTAGTCCATCATCGTATAAGGCTCTACAGATAACTAGCTCTACAAAATGTTATTCATTACCATGATATCTTGAGACGTTCTGAGTGAAATGCAATATTCTTATTCTTTTCTGGTTGCAGAGTTGCATGCTTTTGGGAGGTAGAAAGACTACAGACATTCCACTTGAAGGTTATCTCCTAACTCCAATACAGAGGATTTGCAAATACCCACTTCTCCTCAAGGTAACACCAAATGAAGACTTTGTCCTGATAGTTATTTTCTTGGATTCTTGTCCTGCAGTTTTTCAGTTTTCTTCATTGCATGAAAAGTTCCACTTACCTGCTTACAGGCTGTTCATAAAACTTGAATACAATAAGAACGATTTTTATGGCTTACTACAAATTGATTCACGCAGATAACATATCATTTAGCTGTTTCATTCCTGATTATTTTACAATGAATGATTTGAGGCATTGTGGAGTTGTTGTTTTGAACTAAATTTGAATCATGCTTATACTCCAATACTCCACAATGTAAAAATATATCGTAGTAAGTTTAAATGGCAATGCTACATGTTTAATTAGAAAGTACCACTCCGAATAAGAGAAACATTTTCATTTTAAAAAGCAGTATTATCAGAGTAGATTCTTAGGAATAAAAATTTAAAGGATTGGTTTTAGTTTATGTATTCTCTCCTTTCCCCATTCATTCATTTGAAATTATATCATGAATTTGGGGAGGCAAGATTGTGTACTTCCTATTTATTTCATTTATCTATTTATCTACTGTATATTCCATCTACTCTTCTGATACTACCTTGCTTATAACAGATGAGACAAAACAGTAATAAAATCATAAAATAAATCCATAAAATCAATATATAAACTATTAAAAATGATAAACCCATAGTTATTTTCAAACAACATCAAATATTGTCTTACAGATGAAGAACATGTAAATAAATGCACATATGCCAACAGAGTAAAGGAAGAAAGCATTATGATATACGAGGAGAAAGATTTATCTGATACAAAACTTAATTATGAAAGTTTGGGCTGTCCTATAGAGAGCTACAAATGTGTAATTCAGCAATATTGTGTGAATTTGAATTGGTGGACAAGGTCAGAATGGGGATAAGTATACAAGAGAGATGTGCAAACATGCCTTTGCAAATAGAGAACAGGACTGACCTTTTCGTGAAAATATATGTCTTAGTGCTAATAACTTGAGATACTTGAGATAGGGCAATGCTTCAAAAGTCCAAAAATCTTAATCCCTTTTTACATACCTAAGTCTATGAGTCAGACTGTTAAAAATTAGTTTGTTTTAAACTGCTGCTTGAATTTTTGCAAGAGGCCCAAAATAATCATTGGGTCAAGGCTGAGCAGGAAGGGAGGGCATGTTTATTCCATGGATTTGCTCTGGGATTATGGGTGACACTTGGGAGCCTTCTCAAAGCCTCTAGAATAGGATAAACAGGCCAAGGAAGTTGGGATTTGATAAAAGTGCCCAGAATTCATTCCAGACTACATGTTTCACTTCCTTAAACATCCACATTGATGTGGATTGCTTGGTTGGCTTTCAGTTGGATTTATGAAACCGTGTAGAATTGACGAAAAGCAGAAGAACAGAATTGGTACTCCCTAGAGCTGCTTTCACACAACTTATTTAGCCTTGTTAAGTTTTCCCGTTACCTGGATTCATACAGTATACATAACGATAACCAAACACATTAGGTTCATGTAACATGTTAAGTCAAAAAAATATAATTAAAGTTACAGCTGACCAAGCTTCTTATGTTGTGCAAAATAAATCCTGAACTGATCTGCTTAAGCAAATTGCGTGAATACAATTAGTTGCTGCCAAACTGCAATTTTTACTATGGTGGAAGAAATAAAGAATTATATTGATCAATTTAGTTATTACTTACTCTTAATTCAAGTCTTGCCCACATTTATACTCTTACTGCAGTTATTTATTAATCTATGCCCCTGCCTCTTGAATCTGCTCACGCTGCTCTTCCACCTTTCTAAAGGTCAAGTCTGGGCCTTAACCCCAAATCTCAAATAATGGAAGCTGAACAACTTTAGACTGCCGATAGTGGATACTATCTCAAGTACATCAAGAAGAGAGATTCTAGAGTAGACTGAGGAAGCAACTTGGATAAGCTGTGAAGCTTTTCGAACCAACAAGAAAATAAGGCATCTTCTATTGTATGATTACTGCTTCATCCAGTTACATTATTGCAATGCGCTCTACATGGGGCTACTCTTGAAGAGTGTTCGGAGACTACAATTGGTCCAGAATGCAGCTGCGCGAGTTG
>QLTV01002845.1:1040065-1062159 GCA_003457575.1 Thermophis baileyi | reverse complement strand
GCGCGCGAGCCCGCCACCTTGGTGCCACACCCTGTTTGCCAATTCATCGCGCACGGGGAGGGGGTGGGGCGGGGGTCGCGGCGGCGGGGCGGGGGTCACGGCATTAGGAAGGTTGAGAACCACTGATCTAGAAGCTTGTTAAAAGATAGTATTTCAAAAAGATAGTATTTAGCTTGTTAAAAGTAGTATTTTGGCTCCAGTTTAAGAGTCAAGAACTAAAAAGAGAGAGAGAGCGCTGCAAGGTTTTTGAAATGCACTTTAAGAGGACTTGAGCATCACTTGAAAGAGCCATACAGGTGAACTGATTATGGACTTTGTCACTTTGATAAAATACCTCAAATTTTTAGTTGAGTTGTAGTAGTTATATCCACCTTTGCTTTTTTACTTAAACATGAGCATATGCCGCTTTGAAGCAAATCTGTTTTGGCATCTTTCATCTCAATGTTTTTCCCCCTTTTTGATTATGAATGTGACTGTCTCATTGAGGAGGAACATTATATTATCATATTAAGGAAAAGAGCTTCAGGACAGGTGGCATAAATGTCAGAGAAGAGGAAAGATCGAATGGAATGTGAATTCAGGGAAATAATAGAAAAAAAGAAGAGATGGAAATCAGAGAGGAGAAAGAAATAGATTTAGGGGATAGATATATTTGTAATACGATTATAAAGTTATGAAGATTGAGGGGAAACAGCATTTAAATTTATATTGAAGTTCTTTTTTAATTTATTTTCTTCAAACTTGTATTCTCTAAAGAAATAATCAAAATCATTGTTTTCTAAACAACTGCAAAAAATTGGCACAGCTGAATGTTAAGGTAAACTTTGTGACTGAAATCCTTATAAGGAATCATCATTTTAATGAAACACCCTGCACCAAATCTGATGATGTATCAACTGTGTCATGGGGGTGAAAAAGATCATTGCATGATGGCATAATCACACGTGAATATCACTAATGTGAGTTTTGGCTGGTATAATTCATTCTGTGCCTTTGATTTCAGTGTTAAAGGACAGGGTAAGAAACTTAATTTGTGCTATGTATAATGCCTGAGTCAATTCTTAGACATTAAGCATATTTTGAGTTGCAATAAATGTTAAAAAATGTTTCATATTAGTAAAGTTTGCTGGATGGGAAATTTATAGTAACATTGTACAACCTGTGTATTTAAGCTATTTACTCAATGCTTTTCTAGCATATGGTTTCATTTATACTTAGTGCTGTGAGACAACGGTACTTTTAACTGTTGTTGAGTTCAGCAGTGAGGCAGTTGCTACATGGTTCAACCTCTGAATTAGTGTATTCCACTCAGAGAGGACAAATTCTGTGAATAAAATGAGGGATTAGAGTGAGTTGGAAGCAATGTGGTTACACATAAATCTCATCCTCAGGGTGGAGATTAGTAGCATTTCTCTCTGTTTTCTTGTCCCCTAACTTAATGCGATATGTAGGTCATAGTAGCACAACACATCCTTGGAATCAACAGACTGGTGGTTGTTTGGCAAAAGGATTATGGACAGTTGCTGTCATTTATTTGCATCTTAGCTTTTCAGGTATCTGGCTGCAGCTCAAGGCTGTGTTATTTTGGTTTCCATGCCTGCCAGCTGTATGAACCACTTGAAAGGGCATTTATTTGATAATTACAGGCTGTAGCCTTGGCAGGGAGTTTCCTCTATTCCTAAGAAAGGATCACCTAGAGGCAAAAACCAGAGTTACCAGACTCCAGATTTACTTGAAAGAAAATGCAAAACAGCATAATACTTGCCACCCTTCATGATGGTAGGTGTCAGAAATCAATAGAGATAAGCATTGTGATGGAAATCTGGCCAAGTGCCTTTTATCTTTTCCTGGGATTGTATAAAAAAGACAAGATGGTGCTAATTAGCTAGATGTTAAGGTGCTAAAATATCAGCCTCCCCAAGCTTAAAGCTCTGTAGGAAAATTGACAGCTATGTGCTTCAGCTGACTGCTAGCTGCAGTTTGGCGGTTCACATCTCACCGGCTCAAGGTTGACTCAGCCTTCCATCCTTCCAAGGTGGGTAAAATGAGGACCCAGATTGTTGGGGGCAATATGCTGACTCTGTGAACCGCTTAGAGAGGGCTGTAAAGCACTATGAAGCGGTATATAAGTCTAAGTGCTATTGCTATTGCTATTGCTTTCAGTTCGGCAAAAGAATAATTATTTCACCTTAATAAAATAATGTTGGCTTATTCGTTGTATAATTTGGGAGAAGTAGCATGATCCAATGGAAAAGCAGTTTCGTATTGTGCTGCCCAAAGTACTGGCACAAAAGCAAGGAGCAGGGAGGAAGAGAATAATTTTATATGGATATTAGTAGATTTTTTTTTGCAGAAAAAACGTGCTCTGCTCTCAGAGTGAGTAAATAAAGATTATTGGCATACTGTAGAAAAAGTCAGTGGGTGGCAACAAGATAATCATATAAAAACAAAGCAAGTTTCAACAGAACAACATCCTTTCTTCTAGGAAGTGCTGTGTTTGATCCTTCCTTTTGCACGCTTGCCTTGTTTTTTTTTTCATAATATTGTAGGTTATATTGTATTTTGCTATTTGCTTTTTTTTTTAAGGATGCTGCTGGCATTAGTAGCAGATTAGATGAAATGGGATAATTCATGGGCTTCGAAAGTGGCAGTTCCTTTGTTTGGTAAATATAAGCTTAAGATTCTATAGCTGAGATATGTAGGAAGTCCTCAGCTAATCGGGACCAGAATTTCCATTGCTAAGTAAGGCAGTTGTTGAATGAGTTGTGCCCAACGTTGCAACCTTTGTGGCCACGGTTCTTAAGTGAATCACTGCAGTTGTTATATGAGCCGAGGTGGCGCAGTGGTTAGAGTGCAGCACTGCAGGCTACTTCAGCTGACTGCTAGCTGCAGTTCGGCAGTTCAAATCTCACTGGCTCAAGGTTGACTCAGCCTTCCATCCTTCCAAGGTGGGTAAAATGAGGACCCAGATTGTTGGAGGCAATATGCTGACTCTGTAAACCGCTTAGAGAGGGCTGTAAAGCACTATGAAGCGGTATATAAGTCTAAGTGCTATTGCTATTGCTATCCCATGGTCATCAATAAATCCGGCTTCCCTTATCAATAAATCTTTGCTTGTTGGAAGGTGATTGGGAAAGTCACAAATGGTAATCACATGACCATGGGACACTGCAACTGTCCTAGATACATGCCAGTTGCCAAGCACCTGAATTTTGATCATGTGACTGTGGGGATGCTGCATGAGTCATAAGTGTGAGAACCGGTGCGAAAAAAGTACTTTTTTCAGTGCCTCTGTAATTTCTAAAGGGTGCTAAATGAATGTTTGTAAATTGAGGTCGACCTCAATTTACAAACTACAGCTACAAACTTGCAGCTTCTGTTATACTGCATTGTTCATGCATGCACAAGTAGTTCTCGACTTACAACAGTTCATTTAGTGACCATTCAAAGTTACATCACTAAAAACAGTGACTTATGACCGTTTTTCACACTTACGACCGTTGTAGCATCCCCATGGTCACATGATCAAAATTCAGATGCTTGGCAGCTGGTTCATATTTATGACCTTTGCTTTGTCCCAGGGTCATGTGATCACCTTGTGACCTTCTGACAAGCAAAGTCAATGGGGAAGCCAGATTCCCTTAACAACCATGTTACTAACTTAACAACTGCAGTGATTAAATTAAGAACTGTGGCAAAAAAAGGTTTTAAAATGGGGCAAAGTTTATTTAACAAATGTTTTACTTAGCAACAAAAATTTTGGGCTCAATTGTGGTCGTAAGTCAAGGACTACCTGTATAGAACAAGTATGAATAGAATGATGCAAAGAGCCACAATCTTTCTTGTCCCAAAGTTGCTTTTTCAGGAGGCAACTGGACTTCCTTGGTTTTTTTTTTTCCTTTTGAAGACGTTTCGCTTCTCATCCAAGAAGCTTCTTCAGTTCTGACAGGATAGTGGGGAATGAAAGGATTCCCACTATCCTGTCAGAGCTGAAGAAGCTTCTTGGATGAGAAGCGAAATGTCTTCAAAAGAAGAAGACAAGAAAGTCCAGTTGCCTCCTGAAAAACACCTTTGGGACAACTATGACCTGGATGACTGAGAATCTCTACAGAATTTCCACAATCTATCTTGCTTTTTGGCCAACAACAAGCCAAAAATACAAAGACTGTAAGAAGAACTGTTGCTTTTTCTATGCATGTTAGACTGTGTCAGTGAATTATTTCCCATGGGCTTATTCATTTACGTGAGAAATTAAAATACATTAAAAAGGTCTCTTCTATGGTATTAATTCAATAGTGAATGCTGATATTTCAATTGTGTTAGTTCCCTCTGTATTTAAAACACTTCTAACTCTCAGGCCTCCACAGGTAGATCTATGGCACAATTAGTTCAATGTTCAACCTGGTAACGGGGTTAGAGTTTAGAAACAAATTATTTTCCTTTATTGCTTGTTTTAATATCAGGTTCAGCATTTCTTTATCACAATATCCACGCCCCCCCCCCCGAATTTCTCTTAATCCCTAAGCAGCCTGTTTTTGGATCTCTTGCCCTAGTAACTACAATATGAAGCTGAACTTTCCCCAGGAATGATTGCTTAGACTGAAGTGCTTCATGCATTTTGTTCCCAATGCCGTTCTCATGCTGCCTTTCATGTGCTTATTTCTCTGCATTTGCCTTCTTCACTGCACAGTACTTGTTTCTTGTGTTAACAACCCTTTTCTCTTTAACCAAGACAAAAGTCATTTGCACCGGAGGGGCTTCGTTCCTTGTATAGAAGCTGATTGGATTGACAGTTGACTCTTTCTCTGGCACAAGATGGGGTCTTACAGCACAACTGAGGGTTGATTTAAGGATACAACAAGAATGGAATGGATGAAAATCCCAATTCTGTTCCCTAACTTTGTCCTTAAACCAAATTTGTATTCAAGCTGGAACTCTGTACCTAGAAACAGACTTAGAAATGATATCACACAATACCTAATTTTGAAGTGCTGGATTTATTTTGTGGATGAAAAGGCAAAGTCTGTCTGTCAAGATGGGGTGGGGGAGGGAAGATAACTTCAGGCTTTCAGTGTTCCTATTATAAGCTTAAGAGGAAGAATTTAATTAAAGGCTCAAGAGGGGATAGTTTTTGCTAGAATGCTATCTAACAGATTCTGGTACTTCTGGATTCTTGAAAAATAGCAATAATATCAGTTTCATTAATATTAAATGAAGTAACTAAGGGCAGCTTGGATGCTTGCTCAAACCAAACCAAACATGTAATATACTCTGTAAAGACAGAAGGATAGTCACATGCAAAGTAGTGTACATCTGTTGTGTTGATGGATTGCGATATCTCTTCTATGATTTGGCAGGCTTAGCTCAAGTTCAACCTGCACAACCTCTCAGTCTGTTGCTGATTGTATTTAAAGTGTGGGTAGAATTTGGCTCTGTATGTAGAAAAGTGGAGTTGAACGTTTTTGTTACCTTTTTAGGTATGAAAAACGTAATTCAACCTTGGCATGTCTGTTATTAGCCATTGCTTTTTGCAATCTACAAAAGATTAATGGTCACTTGAGAAATATTCAAGGAGAGTTCACTCAGTCATTTAAGGTGAGAAAGAAAAGAAGAAAGGAAAGTTACTTAGTTCACCTTTTGCTCAGAAGAGCAAGAGTAATCCCTATTAATGAATCATGATAGTTGCATTTTGCATTTTAGAATTATTTTTACAATCAGAAAAGGATCCTTTTGAAAAACTGACATGCCTCTTACAGGTAGCCCTCACTTACTGAACACAATAGAAACCAGTAACTCTGTCGCTAAGAGGCATAGTTGTTAAGCATGACATAATGTAACCATGCTGACTTAACGACATCAGTTTCAGCTGCGGTCACTAAGTGACTCACTGTGGGTCATTAAGTGCCACTTGACATATCATGTCTTGAGATTTCCTGCTGGGTTTTCCATTAATTTTGCTTGTTGGAAGCTGGATGTGAAGGTCACAAATGGCAATTTTGTGACCATGGGACACTGCAAGCATCATAAATGCACATCAGTTGCCAAGTGTGTGAATCATGCTCATAGGATGACAGGGATGCTGCAACTTTGTGTGCTGGTCATAAGTCTCCTTCAACTTCAAACAGTTACTGAATGAGTGGTCAATAAGTGAGAACTACTTGTGTGTGTGTGTGTGTGTGTACACATATAAATACATAAATACATACATATACATACTTACATACACATAAATACATACATACACATAGACCTGTTTTAAGTCTATCTCACCACTACTGCCTAATCTATTTGACAATAACATTTCAGAATCCCAGGAAGATCTAGGCCTAGTTGAGATGCAATCTAATCAATAAGGCTTTTCCAGTTTTCTACTCTAATTCACAGATAATCAGTAATTGAAAAATGTGAATGAAATAGTTGAAACATGCTCTAATAATAAACGTCAATGAGACTGGACAGTGGCTACAGCAACCTGCTTTAGAATTTACAGTGAAGATGTTGAAGTGATGGATAGTTTTTGTTTTACAATCAACTCTTGACAGTAAAGGAACTTGAAGTTAAGAAGTATGCCACAGGCTAGCACTTGGGAGAAGAGTAATGGAGGCCATGGGAAAGATATTCAGATGCCCATGATGTAAAACAAAGATCAGAATAATGCAGCAAATGGTTTGTGACCCTTTACAGGAGCAGAAATTGGAGTATGATGGACTAGGATAGAAAAAGTATTGATGCTTTTGAACTTGGTTGGTGAAAACCTCTGACAATACTACAGGTATAATCACAATTGAACCCCAAATTTTTGTTGCTAAGTGAGACATTTGTTAAGTGAGTTTTGCCCCATTTTATGACCTTTGTTGCCCCAGTTGTTAAGTGAATCACTGCAGTTGTTAAGTTAGTAACATGGTTGTTAAGTGAATCTGGCTTCCCAATCACCTTTGCTTGTCAGAAGGTTGCAAAAGGTGATCACATAATCCCAAGACACTGCAACCGTCATAAATATGAGTCAGTTGCCAAACATCTGAATTTTGATTATGTGACCATGGGGATGCCATAGCGGTCGTAATGTGAAAAATGATTATGTCACTGTTTTTAGTGCTGTTGTAACTTTGAATTTTAAATGAACTGTTGTAAGCTGAGGACTATCTGTATAAATGAGCCGTGGTGGCGCAGTGGTTAGACTGCAGTATTACAGGCTACTTCTGCTTCTGCTGACAGTTCGGCAGTTCAAATCTCACCGGCTCAAGGTTGACTCAGCCTTCCATCCTTCCGAGGTCGGTAAAATGAGGACCCAGATTGTTGGGGGCAATATGCTGACTCTGTAAACTGCTTAGAGAGGGCTGCAAAGCACTGTGAAGTCTAAGTGCTATTGCTATATATGCAACCAAGAAAACAAACAGGGAAAATGGAAAGATTTACACATAGGGTTCAGATAACTAAGCTTAAGTTATCAATTTTTTGGACATGTCATGCAAAGGTGTAGCTTGCTGGAGAAGACTATAATTCTGAGAAAGGTGAAAGGAAAGAGGAAAAAAGGATGACCAGCAACATGGTGGATAGACTCAGTTATAGTGGCAATGGGAGCATCATTGGAAAATCTGAAGGAGCAAGTTGGGAACAGTATGTCATGGAAAAGTCTATGTGGTCACTAAGAACCAACATTGATTTGATGGCACACTCAGTCGAGCAATGTATCACAAGAGAATAAAACTTACACTCAGTATACACACTTCTCTTTATGCCTCATAATATCAGTTTGCAGAATTATTTTTTTTCTTGAGATAGTAAATACATGGAGTCTGACATGTAAATCTCCTTCCTCCTCCCCTTCCTCCTCCTCCTCCTCCTCCTCCTAATCTGAAAACATAGGTTGGACTAGAAGACCTCTAAGGTCCCTTCTAATTCTATTCTGTAGATTCTGTAGTAGGTTTTCTTGACTACTAGCTCTGCAGTGCTGTTGCAGTCAGTGCAGTCTAATACTCAGTCCTTCTCATTATCTTCTCACTAAATGGGGAATGAGACACCTATGCCACAATTTTGCCATTAGATCTTGGATTTTAAAGGTATCGAAATGAAATATAAAAATCAAATAGAAGAAAATACTTACTGGAAGATTTGAGTACTCCAGCCAAGCTACAACTTGTCTACATTAAAAAAAAATGAATACCAGGAAGAAAGAACAGATTATAAGTTTTAAATGAAATGATACTTTAGCAAAATGTTATTAGTGCAAAAATTATTTCATTGCAGGTTGATGTGGACTATGTTATTTGCCAAATATTTGTTATTGCTGATTTCTAAAAGCTTTCCATAGACTGTTTTCAACAAAACAACTTTGGCCAAGACCACATATAATACTAATATTAATTTATTCTCAGATCTGAAGAATTTTTGGCCACATAATTTAGGTCCATTAGAAATGATAGTTTCTAAATGAGATTTAAAAAGATGTTAAGATTCTTTCTCATTAAGATAATTATTGCAACCTGGTTGTACCGAAGATTTTTTTTTTTTTGTGAGCCAGATTTCCTCTTACGTTTTCCTGGCAAAAAAAGTATTATAACAATGTAAAAATTTTGCACCGTGAAATAAGTAACTGTTAAATATGTTTTAAAAGTATACTGAAGAAGCAGCCAACAAACATATTAGATGCCCAGCATCATTGGAACAGTACATCCAAACAATATCCTTCAGATGTTTTTAAGCATAAAAATATTTTGATAAAGAGCTGGAAAGAAATATGGGATGTCCTGTGGAGGTTCTTTGAATGTGGAATTCCAGTTGAGGAACTTGTTAGCAACAAGGGCCTCACCCATAGCTTCAGTAGTTTCTGATACTAAAATAAGTCTTCAAAAGAAGAGTCTGCCCTGTGGCATTGTTGATATGAACAGAAAGTACATGGAACTGGATTAGGTCAAAAGCTCCTCTATTCCAACACGTTGAGTCCATTAAATGATAAATGTTTGAGCTATTCAGAATTCAGACTAACTGTGACATCCGAACATAATCCATGAGCAACTTGAAGTACCAGAATCAAATGTAACCTGGACTCCTTTTATGAAGCATCAAGAACATCCTCCAGTAATTAAAATTGGTTTGTAATTTTTGAAAAGCAAAAGGGGAAAAAATCACTCTGGATAACCAGGAATAAAACAAAGTATAGGGAGCCAGCCATATATTTGACATAACGTGGCCATTTATGTGCCATCATCCTAATGATTGTATCTGTGGCACATGTAAAAAATGTCCAATGATGTCTTCATTTATTAAAAGGAGGACTGTCCCTGACATAGTCTGACATTTCTGAATGCATATCTTCAAAAGGATGCTATTTCAATTTGAAGTCAAATTACAGTGTAATATCAGAGTGAGTCACAAAGTAGGTCTTCTGCTCTCCTGTGTGCATTGCAAATTCTGTTACTTACGAAGAAGGGTATATAAAGAAGGTAGAAGAGGAAAATGTAGGTAGTCCTCGACTTACAACGATTCATTTAGTGTCCATTCAAAGTTACAATGGCACCGAAAAAAGTGACTTATGACTGTTTTTCACACAACTGCTGCAGCACCCTTGTGGTCACCGGATAAAAATTAAAACACTTGGTGTTTTAGTGAAATATAGAAAATATATTAATAGAATTAAATAAGCTAAGTAAAGGATTGTTACAGTATTAGACATGCTATGTATATCAGTATTAAGTTAAGAGTAGACAAATAACGAATATGGCTGTAAATTTTAATTGTTATTGCACAAGACATTTGTACCCAGACGACATACTGTTTAATGGAAGATGGATTGTTTGTATTAAAATAAAATAAATTTTTTATAAACAAACAAACAAACAAACAAACAAACTAAAATTAAAACACTTGGCAATGGCATGTATTTATGACAGTTGCAGTGTCCCGGAATCCTGTGATCACACTTTGCGACTTTCTGACAAAGTCAATAGAGAGGCCAAATTCATTTAACAACTGCGTTACTGACTTAACAACTGCAGTGATTCATTTAACAACTGTGGCAAGAAAAGTCATAAAATGGGGCAAAACTCACTTAACTATCTTGCTTAGCCATGGAAATGTTGGGCTCAATTATGTTTATTACCTGTAATAAGTGTTAGGGACTGATGCTATTCTATCTGTGAATGAACATCCTTGGACACAATCCTTGGGAGGAAGTGATACATAGGGAATCTGAATGTTTAGAAAGAAATACAGGAACTAACACACTGATGAGCTCATTGAGAAACCTGAAAACAAGAGTGTTCAGAATTAACCTGTTTGAAAACTACTGTTAACCTTCTAAGATTAGAGGATTGCAAGTTGGGCGGTCTTGTCTTGCAGTCTTCAAGAATTAATAAAATTCTTGAACTCGATATCTTACAGTTAGAGGCATCTACTTGCCGTTGTGTTTTTCAGTAATTGCATTCTGTCTTAATCATAATAGAAAATTGGTTTGTCTTATAACTTCTATAACTTATTTCTGTTTTCCCTTTTCTTTTTTGCAACTTTCTTCCAGGAATTAGCCAAGAGGACACCCACTAAACATCCAGATTATCAAGCGGTATTGAATGCATTACAGGCAATGAAAACAGTGTGCAGCAATATCAATGAGACCAAAAGGCAGATGGAGAAGCTGGAAGCTCTTGAGCAATTGCAGTCTCACATTGAAGGATGGGAGGTATGGTGGAAAGTGGGTAATAGATTTAATTCTAAGCTTTTGGTCATCAAGTAGAATTATCTATAAGTAAAGGAACAAATTTAACTTGGCTAGCCATTCATTACTTACCTCATTATTTTGTTTCTGTGTTTTACTTTCTTTAACATGTTAAGTTAGTTCATGAATTAATGTATGAACTGAAAAAGAAATAAATTGAAGCAACTTAACATGCTGTACAGTACTTACAAGCTACAGGAGCTTGTCCATTATGGTTGTAAGTCATGATACTGATGCGACCCGTTTTTCACAATTTTTTAAAAGTGGTCATTAAACAAACTCAGTGATCATTAAGTGAACCTGTTGTTTGCTATGGGGTGATTTGCCAAAAACCGGAAGAAAATGCTGGTTTCCAGCAAAAACATCATAATCTGGGTTGAAAGTACCTTTTGGTGGGTCCATTGTAACTTTGAACAGTCACTAAGTAACTAAGTCACTAAGTAATCAAGGATGATAGATAGATAGATAGATAGATAGATAGATAGATAGATAGATAGATAGATAGATAGATAGATAGATAGATAGATAGATAGATAGATAGATAAATGATAGATAGATAGATAGATAGATAGATAGATAGATAGATAGATAGATAGATAGATAGATAGATAGATAGATAGATGATAGATAGATGGATGATAGCAAGGAAGGAAGGAAGGAAGGCAGGCAGGAAGGAAGGAAGGAAGGACTGGGATGCATAGTGCAATATCAGATTTTTGCAAATTATATTTAAAACCATACATTGGTGTACAGATTTTCGTTCTGTTTTATGATGCAATAATGTATGCAAATTTATAAGCAAAAGGACTGGAAAGCATTTGGAATTTTAACAGATAATTTTTAAAATTATTTATACATCTATAAATGTATTATTTTTGAAAGCAAGGGATTCTATTCAAGTTATTTAACATACAAAATAAATCCTATTACAATAAAACATCTTCATAAGATAAATGGAACAAGAAAAAAAAAGCCCTTCCAAATTTTATTTTGACTCTTATTCATGTTGTCTTCTTTGAGCAGCCAAGCCAATTTTCCTCTGTGGCAAAACTTCAGTTTCATAATTATTGGTGCTTAGGGAGGCCTGAATGCAGAGCTCTATAGCTGATTTCATGGACAGTCTTACCCTTAAGTGCAGTCTTAATCCATCTTGCCTATGAACAATATGTACCATACTTTTGCCTTATCATGCCTTATAATCTTTGGGCTCATCAACTCTCCTTTCTTTTCCGGCCATGGACATAGAGACATACAGTGCAACATGACTGAAAATATTACCTGGTGCAGTACTGTAGTTTCATGTCATTATTACAGCTTTCAATGGAAATATACAGGAAGAATCACATTTTAACAATTAGATGCATTTTACCTCATACCAGCATGATTCTTTGGAAAACAATGAGAAAATGTGCACACAAAACATTATTCCTATCTGCTTTTTGCAGTGAGTGGGTGTGAAGCTCACATGAAATAATATGTTATATAGTCTTAATAAAAAGTCCTGCAACTGTAGCTTATTATGTGACTAGTTGCTTGGTAGATCGATTGATTATCAAGCTATTGACAACTCTTAGTGACCACACAGTCTATGACAGTCTATCCCTAACCTGGTCTTTTAGATCTTCCAGTGGTGCACCTATTGTCATTGTAACTTAGTCCACCCACCTTCCTGCTGGTTGCCCCCTTCTTCTCTTTTCTTTCACTGTTCCCAGCATTATAAAGTTCTCAAAGAGAAGGGTCTTCACATAATGTGTCCAAAATACGATCATTTGTGGATTGAGTGAGAACTTTGCATCCAAACAAATTCAACATATAATACTGCTCAGTGGTGGGATTCAATTTTTTTTACTACCGGTTCTGTGGGTGTGGCTTGGTGGGCGTGGCATGGCATGGCTTGGTGGGCCTGGCAGGGGAAGGACACTGTAAAATCTCCATTCCCACCTCACTCCTGGGGGAAGGATACTGCAAAATCCCCATTTCCTCCCGATCAGCTGGGACTCGGGAGGCAGAGAATAGATGAGGGCGGGGCCAGTCAGAGGTGGTATTTACCGGTTCTCCGAACTACTCAAAATTTCCGCTACCGGTTCTCCAGAACTGGTCAGAACCTGCTGAAACCCACCTCTGATACTGCTGTTGACAAGTAGCCAAGGCATTATAAAGTACCACTTTATAATGCCTTGGTAAGGCCACACTTGGAATACAGCATCCAGTTTTGGTTGCCACGATGTAAAAAAGATGTGGAGACTCTAGAAAGAGTGCAGAGAAGAGCAACAAAAATGATTAGGGGACTGGAGGCTAAAACATATGAAGAACGGCTGCAGGAACTGGGTATGTCTAGTTTAATGAAAAGAAGGAGTAGAGGTGACATGATAGCAGTGTTCCAATATCTCAGGGGCTACCACAAAGAAGAGGGCAGGACAAGAAGCAATGGGTGGAAACTAATCAAGGAGAGAAGCAACCTAGAACTAAGGAGAAATTTCCTGACAGTTAGAACAATTAATCAGTGGAACAACTTGCCTCCAGAAGTTGTGAATGCTCCAACACTGGACGTTTTTAACAAGATATTGGATAACCATTTTTCTGAAGTGGTGTAGGGTTTCCTGCCTAAACAGGGGGTTGGACTAGAAGACCTCCAAGGTCTCTTCCAACTCTGTTATTCTGTTTTCCCAAAGATCTATTCATTGTATTATTCAGGCAATACTTGAGATGGTGGAGGTGCTGATTGGTGTGGATTTCGAATGTTACATACAGTATCTGAATGATATCTAGAGTAAGTAAGGCAAAAAGGCAGGCAGGCAGGCAGGCAGGATTTGCTTAGCTAATATAAAATCTTGATGGGGTATAACTCTAAACCAGAGATGGGAAACCAAGGCTCCTTCACAACCTGTGGACATGAGCTAGGAATTCTGGGAATTGAAGTCCACAGGCCGTGAAGGGACCATAGTTGCCCACTTCTGCTCTAAACCATGGTAAAACATTTTACCATGATTTATATTTGTTTACTATGTTTCATTTTTAAGGTTTTTTTCTGTTTTATTTTATTCTTTTTATTATCTTTTTTGTTTTGGTATTACAATACCGTTTATCTGTCTAATTTTTACATCTGTAACTGAGTTGGTTAAAATTCATTTGATGAATTGAGTATGATTTTTTTTAATTGGACAAAAGGCCATCCAGTAATAATTTCTGCAACTGTTTTGATAGGCATAAGAATTTGACAGAGGCCACTGATTAAGCAGGAGGAGAGCTTTCCAGTGAGCAAATGTGTTTTTTATTCTACTGTCTAGAATATAATTTGCTAAATAACTTCCTGGACTTATTGGTGTCTGGAGCATCCTGTGTTTGATAGGATGATGGTAACCAGCCGAAATTCTTTTGCTGGACACATCTGTTAGAAGTCATATAAACTTCCTCATGTTTAGAGTGTTTATTCCACTTTGAGATTGTTTTGTTTTGACTTGACTTGTTCATTTTCTCCTTCAGACTTCTTTTTTGGCATCCAACTGGAACCATGTGGATGATGTAGATAGCCAGCTATGTATTTTTTTTTTTTTTGGATAGCAAGTTGGTCAACAGAGCTCAGATAGAATGTTCAGTGTCTGAGCACAAATATAAATCTATTCTGAATTGAGGGTCAGCTTTGAAGTTTTAGTAACTACTTTGCCAACCCAAATCCATTTTTTTAACCTTGTAAGTTGTCCAGGGGCACCTTGTGGTGAAATGGGCAGCAAACAAATGTAATAAATAAAATAATAAATTAATCCAGGATAGCAGTGGGTTAACAACAGTAATAATAAGAAAACAAATGGGATTGGCTAGGATAGTAGTGGATTAACAGCAGTAATAATAAGGAAACAAATAGGATTGGCTAAGCATTGCTGTAAGGATTTAAATGGAGCACAACAAAGATTCTGAGAATTAGAAGAATTTCTGATACATTTATCAGGGTTTTCTTTTAGACAAATGAAAGCTTCTTGCTGATTTATTCCATTGTATGGAGAATTCAAAAAGTAACATCATGTACTTCTAAAAGTTTGTCTATATTAGAAGCTGATCTTAATTGAATACACTTTTTGTGGCCAGAAAGGAATATAACCAGAAGGGATGTTTCTTCTATATTCCTCAGAAGAAATATAGAAGGAAAATTCCTAAATATATTGTACTTTTAAAAAAGAAAAATCAATATAGAGAGCGAGCTGCAACAATACATGGATATCAGAATTATTCTTACATTTGATCTTCATAGTCCTTTTTTAATATTTACTTTACTTTCTCCTCGGAGTACTTTCTATTTTCCATTATTAAGGTTATACGTTCTATACACCTGATGATCTGAATGTTTAATTAGTGTTTTTGAATTTTTATGTGTATTGGGTTATATCAGTGCTGTATATTTAGCCCATGTTTTGGTGGCATTTAATGTTAGGATGAGAGTACAAGTTTTTCATATGCAAATAATTCCCATTTCTATTGGTGAAACCAATTAAAGGTTTAGAAAACAGGCTGGAATTTTACCACCAATATTTCCCTATTGTATTGCCAAGTCTCAGTGGTGTTTCCTTGGGGAGCAGAGGGACAGAAATAAATAGCTTATGTGGTTGCTTACAGCCTGTGATTGCCTTTTCTTTGTTTAGATCTGAGTGAGGTGCATCACATTTGTTTACCAAACACATTTTCTGTAACCTTGCTTGCCAATTATAACCAAGTTCCAGTCTTTGATTTAACTGGATAAGTAAATATAACTAAGCATGGATACAGATCCATGAATTTCAAACAAGATATGAAAATTATACCTTTTAAAATAGCTTTCCTCAACTGGTTTGTTAGACTAAATCCTCATTGTCTATTGAACACATCTGGAAGATTGTGGTTTGGGAAAAACTGATCTTTAAGAACTGGAAATATTTTACACACATATCTGAACAACCAAATTCTATATGACATAGACTATAAAAAAAAGTTGATAGGTGGATCGAACAGACCTACTCAATTCAGAATCATTCTTGTGTCACACATAGATACAGCCTAATTTATTTCAAATAAGTGTTACGGAATCCTGAGCTCAAAACCAGCAGGTTTTTCTAAATAGAGTTGAGAATAGTTGGCATAATAGTTAGTAATGTACCTATGAGACTGAACTGTGAGCCAGGAAGTTCCTGATTTAAATCTGTGTTTCACATTTGATACCAATTCAGCAAATGATTTGAAGAAAGCTAGTCTCTCTAAGCTTCAACTGTTTTGCGCACTTATGTGAATGCTTCCTGTTGATGTTCCTTCGCCTTACCACTACTACTAATAGTACTTTATTAAATCTGCAAAATTGGTTATAGTTTACCTACCCTGCCACTACCCCACTTCTGGGGTAGTATGCAACTTCTGCTAGCGTGGGTGTATCAAAATATATAAGAAAACATTTTGCTGATGGTATGTGTTTCACAATTCTGGACTAATTTTTTGTCTTTTTTTTCTAGGAAGACATCAGTAGGTCATATTAATCTAATATACTTCCTTAGTCTGGTTTAAACTGCAGATAAGGAAGTTAGACCCTGACAAACACATTGCAAAATAAGAAAGATATATGTTTATACTTTCTCTATTTTTTGTTCTGTGTTTCTTATAAATTGAATTAATTGAGTAATTTGCTGGCCAGGAATTATTTCTTGTTATTTGAAATATATTACCTGCATGTTTTCATGCATAGGAAATCATACTATATGTTAGAAACATAAAATTGGATTACTTAGCTCTGACACTTCCCTCCCTTATAATTTGGAATATTGCAAAGCAGTACATGCAAGACTTTCAAAATATCCTGGAGACTTCTCTTAGTTTAAAACAAGTTGGCTGAACTCTTAACCTGAGATGGCAAATGAAAATGTAATGTAACAATGGTTTGCTCCTTGTAACGCCCGCCAATCCATTTTTCTAATCAATATGCTGGTTCTAATTTTTACAACTCTAAACGTCTTGGGAATAGTTTATCTCGAATCCAGTACTGTAATGGTATATGGAAAAGATTTTGGGAGTCTATGTAAATTGTGTCTATTGCTTTGCCCTGATCGAGTTTTGTAGTCCATATGTTTTTGCAGTGTAGAAGTTGTAGATTACAGGATAATTTTTTTCTGAAACCAAATTGTTTGTTAGAGAGTAGGTTGTTTGTTTCTAAGTGGAGGGTAATGGATTGGTTAATGATTGATTATTAATTAATTAATTAATAATTAAATCTTATGGAAATTGTTGAAGACTTTTGGCAAATATACTGTAGTAAGTTGGTGGCTAAAAGAAGGCTTAAATAAAGGAGGATATCTGTAGCTCAGGGTTGAAATGGGAGGTCCTTGGTGCTTTCTGAACTTGGTTGTTTTCTTGCAGACATTTCATTACCCAGACTAGGCAACATAATCAAAGCTCATCAATGAGCATCAGTGTTCTTTTCATCAATGAAAATAAGGCTCTCCCCCCCCCCCCCACTAGTGGCATTTGTCTCCTTTTTGTACACCCCAGTTTATCTGTTGTTTCTGGGAGGTGATAAGTAAAGCCCTTTCTACTCTTAGGCTTTTAAACAACTATTTTAATGTTTTTATATCTTTACTCTGTTTTATTTTACAACTGGTTTTACTTTGCCTTTATGTATTTCTAAGCAGCAGTTACTGTGAAAGGTGGATTTGATTAACATTGAGACTCCAGAATTCTGATAATACATTCTGTATTGAGATAGAATCCTGAAATAGTTCTTTTGTATTCTAGGGCTCCAACCTGACAGACATTTCGACCCAGCTTCTGCTTCAAGGAAACTTACTAAAAATCTCAGCCGGAAACATCCAGGAGAGAACATTTTTTCTTTTTGATAACTTGCTCGTTTATTGCAAGCGGAAATCCAGGTGAGTGCACTGTCTATGTCCGTTGCTCAGTTTCCTTAATAATAAATACATAGAAATAAGTGTTTTATGTTGTTTCTGGATTAAGGAAAAGGGAGCATCTTTTCCCCCCTAATTCTTATGAAGACTCATCTTACATTTTGAGCTTTAGGGCTCTAGTCTAGAGGTATGACTTTAGCAAAGAAGTGGGCAATCTTACCTTGGCCTGGGACTCTAATTTTTGGGGAGAGGGGGCAAAAGCCACCGGGATGAAGCTGAGACCAAGTTTTTATATGCAAAGTGAAGGAGTGTAGGAGTCATTTGTTTTGTTGTTGTTTTAAAATAAGCTTTTATTTACAAAGAAGGATTGGGGGGGGGCCTTGGTGCTCTCTGAGCTTGATGGTTTTCTTGGAGACGTTTCATTATCACTAGGTATAGCATCATCAGTGTTAAAAGAAGTGGGATTGTTTTGTTTTATATACTATTGGCTTGCCCTTTCAGTGTTGGTGGGAGTGTTCTTGGTGTTTCTTTGATTAGGTTGTTGCTTACTGTTAGTTTGTTTCTCTGTGTTGATAGTTCCTTGATTGGGGTATTGTTTACTTAAGAAGGATTCCTGTTTCTTTTTATACTATGCTAAGCATATTCCAATAATATCTCAATATCATCTCTCTTAAAACATCAAGAAATATTATTTTTTATTTTATTTTTTGGACAATCATGATCAAGGAGGACTCGGGGTTAACAGTTCAGAATGTAGGTTGGAGTTTACAATGGTCATATTCTTGTGTTGGAATTGTCTATGGAGATTCTCAGTCATCCAGGTCATGGTTGTCTCAAAGGTGCTTTTTTCAAGAGGCAACTGGACTTTCTGGTTTTTCTTTGAAGATGTTTCGCTTCTCATCCAAGAAACTTCTTCAGCTTTGAAGACATTTCGCTTCTTGGATGAGAAGTGAAATGTCTTCAAAGAAAAACCAGAAAGTCCAGTTGCCTCTTGAAAAAAGCACCTTTGTGTTGGAACTTATTTTTATTTATTTAGAAAATGTATACAGCTATCCATCTTAAATACATAATGTGGTGGTGAGCAGCCCACACAAAAACAAACAAAAATTCATAACCAATTAAAATAATGAATACAACAAACAAATAACCAAGACACAAATGTCCTGGCTCTAATACTTGGGGGGGGGGACAGGTTATAACAGCCCTCTGGAAGGCTATGAGAGACAAGGCCATGTGAACCCGAAACTGAAAGCTGGAATCTGGTGTGCATGGCAGGAATTCTCTGTACTGAAACTGGGTCACATAATTGGAAAAGACCTGAAAACAGGTGATTTGGAGAAGCAAAGTGAAATCAGACATGCGGGCAAAAATGTTTTGGAGACTTTTTGAAGCTTGAGGTGAGACAACACAAGTGAATTAAAACATCTTAGGCATTAAAATATTTTAGGCAAAAAAAGTGAGGCAGCAATAATGTCACATAATAATTTCTAAATGTAATTATTCCTTTCTCTCTTTCTCTCAATAAGCCCTGCTATAAATGTAGGCTGCAGGGGAGAAGATTGAGAATGACTTAAGCAGCATTACCATATTTCGATGCATCCTCTGGCCCTTTTCTATGTATGATGCAAGAATTGAGGGGAAAATAATGAAAGGGAAAGTAGACATAAACAATGAAGAGTCAGAAGGGGGATCCAAACAGCAACTCAGCCCAGATGTAGGGAAAAATTTAATGTCATTTCAGAAACTCAGCCTTAATTGACTGACTATAAATAAGGATTGGACATTCCTCTTGCAGTTTCCAGGATCCTGCATTTAACTCCAAAATTTGCATACTTTATTGAAGTATAATTCTTGCTTGATCTTGCATAGCTGTGTGGACCTTAAAACATGCTCACCTCAAAGGGCTGCTACTTACAGTTCTCTGAATGCTGCTTCCATCATTCTCATGAAAGTCATGACAACTTGCAGATGCTGTTGAAGATTAATGTAATAGATTACTCAGTTTTCATATTCATTTCCCTTTTGCTTGGGGAAGTAGGCTTGACTGAGGACTGAAATTAGGTATGCATCTGATCTGGTGGGCCATCCAAAAGGAATGTTCTCCCCCTTGGGAAAGGCATGTATCGGACTAATTGGGAAGAATCGCCCCATGCCATCTAAGATTGGGGATGTGCAGAGCTCTAGGTCATCCCACTAGCTTCATTCATGCTGTCTCCTTTCCTTTCAAGTGATACTCAAGTGGGAGAGCATGAATTGGGGTAAAGCTAATTATATTGGTGATCTGTGGGATGAGTTTCTGCTGGCTTTATTCATATTCTGAAAGGAATTTAAGAGTATCCTCCTTTAAAGAGGAAGGACAAAGCATGGGTGAAATAGAGCAGTAGTAGTAGAAAGGGGAAGATACCTACTCAATAGGTTTGTAGGTCAGTTAAGAACAGAATAGGCTAATAGGCTAGAGGTTCTTCATTCTACAGCAGCGGTTCTCAACCTGTGGGTCGCGACCCCTTTGGGGATCGAACGACCCTTTCACAGGGGTCGCTGCGCACGCTAGCCCGCCATATTGGTGCCACCGTCAGCAGGGGTGAAATGCTCCCGGTTCGGGCGTGCCTGCGGGTCGCCGGACAGCCGATAGCGACGGAAGCGGGAGACTTCGCCCACCCGCCCGGACGCCGCCATTTGGGTTCTTTTACCCTCTGTGCATGCGCAGAACACTTTGTGCATGCGCAGGGGGTAAAAGAACCCAAATGGTGGCGTCCGGGCGGGTGGGCGGAGGGTAAAAGAACCCAAATGGCAGGATCCGGGCGGGTGGGCGAAGCCTAGCACTGGCGTCGCTACTAGCTGTCCGGCGACCCAAAGGCACGCCTGAACCGGGAGCATTTCACCCCTGGTGCCACGCCCCCTTTGTCACCTCATTACGCACGGGGAGGGGGCGGGGAGGGGGTCACGGTGGCAGGGCGGGGGTCACGGGGGGGTCGCGGCATTAGGAAGGTTGAAAACCACTGTTCTACAGTAACCTTTCCTAACCAACCTAGTAGCCTCTTACATGTATTAAACTCTGTCATCCCATAGCCAGAAATGCCATTGATTCCATGTGCTAAGCAAAAGCATCCTCTGTTCTTTACTAGTAAATCTTGACTTCCTCCTCATTCATTGGAGTCTTCCTGAGTCTTTCTTTGTCAGCGCCACCCCCCCCCCCCGGTTCAGGTTAGCAGTTTGGATTAATACAGCCCCTCCCTTTCTGCAGGCAGTTTTCCCAGAACACGGAGTTTTGGGAAACAAAATGTTCTATTGCCTTTTGAGAGAGTGCTCTTGTTTGTACAGAACAGGCATCAGTGAGCAAGTTTTCTGCAGTTTGGCTTGGAGATCGATATGGCAGCTCTGACACTTTCAGTTCCCCCAAGAATTCGTGTTTATATTTCCTGTAATTCCAAAGCAAGCTCTGTCCCATTCTCCAGAATCTGATTTTCATTAAAAGTAGAGGAGTTTTCTGCATGCTTCCTGCTATTTAAGAGATACATTTAGATGTGGCAAGGCTGCTATAATTTGGGATGGTTTATCTCTCTCTGTCTGCTGTTTAAACTCAGTGCAGAATGAAGCGGAATGTCCATCCACTTGCTGGAGTTAGTTAGCATCAGGCTTCAACAAGTGACATACTAATCAGCTACAGTGTTCAAATATAGAAATTTATAACAAGTTTAGATAATGAAAAAATGTTTAATGTCTACTATATTATGAGCCATGGTAACGCAGTGGTTAGAGTGCAGTACTGCAGGCTACTTCTGCTGACTGCCGGCTGACTGCAATTTGGCAGTTCAAATCTCACCAGGCTCAAGGTTGACTCAGCCTTCCATCCTTCTGAGGTGGGTAAAATGAGGACCCAAATTGTTGGGGGCAATATGCTGACTCTGTAAACCGCTTAGAAGGGGGATGTAAAGCACTGTGAAGCGGTATATAAGTCTAAGTGCTATTGCTATTACTATTGCTATACCTCAAACAGTGTTCTATGATATATGTATGTCTACGCTGGAGCCCCAAACATGGTATATACATAGATAGACTGGAGCCAAATTTACAGGATTGTTTCACGGGTCTTTTGATTCATTATCAAATGACCCCAAAAGAAGGTAGCAGTATTTGAGAGAGAAAAGCCACAATGTTTAACTGCAATGTTTAACCTATGCAGTACAGTTACATACAACTGAAACAATGTTCTTCTCCATCCTGGGGAGGAGCCAGCATTCAGGATGGGTTGTCCTCGTCCAATCCGGTGAAGGACTGAGTCTGTCTATTTTTTTATTTATATTTGGATCCGCCTCCTGTAATTCCCAGATTTGACTCGGTCCTTTCACGAGAAGGACGCTGGCAACTGGACTCCCATCCTAGTTAGTCACATCACGAATTAGGCCTTTATCTTCCAAATTTACTATCTATTTATCTGCACTATTCTGCAAAAGCCACCAGGTGGCTTCATCGCTTAGACGTTGGCTGCCTTCATTCCAGCAAGTAGGAAGAACGTCGGCTTCATTTGG
>QLTV01002845.1:1015326-1030110 GCA_003457575.1 Thermophis baileyi | reverse complement strand
AGCTCGGCGGATCTCTGAAATATCCGCCCTATCGGTGAGAGGCGACCTCTGTATTTTCCACGCGGACAAGGTGGTTCCCCGTCTCGACCCTACCTTTCTTCCTAAGGTGACCTCCGTGTTTCACAGGTCACAGGAGCTCGTTCTTCCATCCTTTTGTGTCCGACCGGTCCACCGGAGGGAGCGTACTTGGCATGCTCTGGACGTCAGGAGAGCTCTTAAAGTTTACATTGAACAAACGAGGTCATTCCGTAAGTCAGAAGCTCGGTTTGTGGCTTTTCACCCTCGTTCCCTGGGCACCAGGGCGCCTTCTTCCACCATTGGGCGATGGATCAGGAGCACGATCGCGACGGCATATGACCTGGCATCCTTGCCCAAGCCATCGGGTATCACTGCTCATTCCACCCGCAGTGCAGCCACTTCCGCCGCTTGGGCCACGCAAGCGTCTTTAGATGAGGTGTGCCGAGCGGCCACCTGGGCCTCTTCTACGCCATTCATCAGACATTACGAAATAGACACATATGCTTCTTCAGATGCGGCCTTTGGCCGTCGTGTTCTTCAACGAGTGGTAGAGTCTGATCACCAAACGGTTGGCCAGGACAGGTCCCTCCCTTAGGGGACTACATGCTTTGGTATGTCCCATCCTGAATGCTGGCTCCACCCCAGGATGGAGAATAGGCGTTGGACCTACCTGATACGCCTCTTCTCATCCGGGAGGAGCCAGCATTCAGTCCCACCCTTACCTGTCCATTTATACCTACCATTAGTGGATGGGAGTCCGCCAGGTGCTTACCTGGGTTAGGAGTTGCCACGTCGAGTCTAGTCTTCGGGATTCGTCAAATCTGGGAATTACAGGAGGCGGATCCAAATATAAATAAAAAAATAGACAGACTCAGTCCTTCACCGGATTGGACGAGGACAACCCATCCTGAATGCTGGCTCCTCCCGGATGAGAAGAGGCGTATCAGGTAGGTCCAATGCCTATTTTGCATCATGGATAGAAATGTTCACATCCATGCAGATATGTGCGTAGGATTGTTGGGGGACAGTGAAATCCGCCTTTCTAGTTAGAATTTATTGCTGTAACACAAATTTACTTACTCGCACATTCTGTTTTGCAGTTCATAGTTATGTGGGTGTAAAATCACTGATTACTGCCAGCTGCTCATCCTTTATAAACTAGACTTTATGCTTTTGTGTTGCTTGCTGTTTCAAAAAACAACAACAACAACAACAGACTGCTTGGAATGAAATTTAGTCTGGTGGATACAAATGATTTAATATTGTTAAAAAAAATGAAATCAAATATTTCATTGTGGTGCAGTGGTTAGAATGCAGTACTGCAGGCTACTTCTGCTGACTGCCAGCAATTTGGCAGATTGAGTCTCACCAGGCTCAAGGTTGACTCAGCCTTCCATCCTTCCTAGGTGGGTAAAATGAGGACCCAGATTGTTGGGTGCAATATGCTGACTCTGTAAACTGCTTAGAGAGGGCTGTTAAGCCCTGTAAAGCAGTATATAAGTCTAAGTGCATACTTGCACACATACATATATAACTAACTAACCACCCTAATATGACTATGGTTTCAGATCCTGTCATAAAGATGGATTGTATTTTTAGTTGCCAACTGTTCCTCTGCCATCTGTCATTACGTGCCTTTATCGTTGCCTTTATAAAATACACCTCCACAACAGGTTTATGATACAGTATTTATGGTTGCGTGGTTACCAGTACAGGGGGTGGCATATATACTCCTATCCACATCCCAATTTCAGGTGGCAGGATGTTTATAAGGGGCAAGTTATTGTGTTGAAACTGTCCAATACATAATAAACATCTTTGTTCACGATAATATTCATTAACTGCAGAGTTGCTGGGAAGAAACCATCTAAGCGTACCAAGTCTATCAATGGATCCCTCTACATTTTCAGAGGGCGAATAAACACAGAAGTAATGGAGGTTGAGAATGTGGAAGATGGGACAGGTAAGGACCAATTGATTTTTGTCTCAAAAGGACAAGGCAGTGATGGTCTTCTTTTTGACTCTTCGTGGAATTGTACACACCTTTTCAGAGGTGATTTGGGGGATCTTGCTGGATTCACAGCTCTGGTTCAATTTCTGAGGTGATGGCTGTGGTATGGGTGCAGCATCCCATGGTCATGTGATCATCATTTGGGACCGCCTGCCTGCTTTTTCATTAACTCCATTAACTTGTTGGAAAACAGCAATGAAGATTGCAAATGGCAATCAGATGACTGTGGCATACTTCAGGGTCACGATTGTGAGCCAGTTGCCAAGTATATGAATTGTGATCATGTGACAACAGGTATGCTGTGATGGCTGCATTTGAGGACCTATGGTAAGTATTCCACATTTAGCACCATCATAACTTTGAATGCTCACTGAATGAGTGGTCATTCAATGAGGATTACCTGTACATATTAATGTTGCTTATAGTGCATGTACATTTATTTCACTGGAGTTAGGTGGCCAATAAGTTTAAATGAATAAGCAAATGTATTATTTTGGAGGGTGTTGTCTTTAGTTTATGAAATGATTTTGAATGTTAGCTGCTCCGAGTCTTCAGGAATGGGTGCATAGAAATTAACTAAGTAAGCAAACAAATGAACAAGCCTATTTTATTTGTCAGAGAAAAATCCAGTTGTTTTCTTGGCAGGTGTCACTTTAGTTTGGATTGAATACCTGCATTTCTGAAGTGGTATTTAAATTCCAAGTCTCTGTTAATACATTCAGCTAGGTCTGGTAAAGATCTAGAAAATCCATCCCCAGAATATACAAAGCTTGGCAACTCTTAACTTTGCTAAATTATAGTTAGTTGGTAGTTCATTTTAGCACTAACTCCTAAAATGTGTTAATTCAATCACCAGATTAAGCCAAGGACCTGAAAATTAATGTAGTCCAATGTGTACCAATGTAAAAACTGTGCCACTAAAGTATAATGGATTTTTAGTCAGTCTGAACTCCCTTAAGATTAAAAGCAATTCAGATCAACTGTTCTATTTCTGGTACAAGTAACCATCAGATGAAGCTGAAAGTTGACTCTATCACTTGATATAATAGATACCTTCTCATTAATCATTCTCTTACCTGATTTTGGAGTACTCTCAATATTATTTTCACAATTCCCCACACAAGGTATTTCAGTGGCATGCAAGATAGGATCCAGGTTTCATTGGTTCTGTAGTCCAATGCAATATCTAAAAATTGTGATGAAACTTTTCGAACACCTATCTAGCTGTCTCTATTACTACCATAGAAAAAGGACAAAAGTGAAGCCCAGGTTGAATTTATTTTCCTTTTAGGCTCCAGATTTGCACTCACTCTCTTCTTGGTACATTTGTGCTTTTGCAGCAGATTATCACAGTAATGGTTACACAGTAACAAATGGATGGAAGATACACAACACGGCAAAAAACAAATGGTTTGTCTGTATGGCCAAGACAGCAGAGGACAAACAGAAATGGCTGGATGCTATAATCAAGGAACGGGAACAAAGAGAAAGTAAGTTTGTGGCTGGTACTTTTTATATTTTAGGGACAAAAATCTGTATACATTTGCAGAATTTTCCCATCTAAAAAAGGAGCAGCTTATTTTCATTGTCATGGTCAAAAAATATATATGGTGATGGCGGTGCAGAGGTATAATTTAAGCATCTACAATGTAGAAAGTTTCTCCCTTAAAACAGATTCAGAGATGTGGCGCTCAAGTACTCTTGGCATATATTAAGTAATATTTGAGTTTATTTTGCACAACATGTAAAAGTTTTATGGCTCTTGTTAAAAGCAAATAAGTAACTTTATTATTTATTTATTTGTGAAATTTATATAGCCACCCACTCACAAATGTGACTCTGGATGGCATACAGTAAAAACAGAACGATAAAACATATCTTAAATAACCTTTAAAAACAATAAAACATACATATAATAAGACCACGGGAGAGTGTTAAAAAATTAATATGTAATAAAGCCTTGTTGCGGGCTCTTTTGTTTCCAAGGGATTCCCAAGCCTGCTGTAAGATGTTCTAGAAAGGAATGTATATTAGTATTCCTTATGCTAACTATGGAAAAATTATAATAGTTTGTACAGCACACATTTCGTTAAGGTTCTGGCATTTACTTGTATCATTAAACTCTTTTAAAAACTTCCATATGCCATGAAAAATTGACCATGGGTGCAATTCAAAGTGACACAGTTACTCCACTGAAATTATGACAGCATTTTGGGCACTTGCCAACTTATTCGCATTTGCAACCAGTTGCAGCATCCTGCAGTCTTGTGAGCCTGATTTGTGATGCTTTTTGCTGGTTTCTGGCAAAAAAAGCCCCAACCTATTCAAGGGAGTGGATTTGGACTTATGATTATATGATTCACTTAACAACCATGTGATTCACTTAACAATCCCATGATTTTTTTCCCCTTAACAAATGATGGAAAAAATGATTTTAAAATGAAGTCTGGTCATATGGTGCTTTGACTTAGAAATGAAAAATTCCAATCCCAATTGTGGTAGTAAGTTGAGAACTACCTGTAGCCCTATTCCCTTGTTTTTCACCCAAAGTCATAAAAGCAAGTGAGGTAGTAGTTCCTGTTACCTACTTGTCTACAGAGATTATTTAAAAAAAAAACAAAAAACACCACACACAAACCATGGCCAGTTTTATTGTATAATGACAGGAAATTCAAGCAAAACATTGGACTTGATGGATGTTTTTTCCCAGTTCCCTGCTTACAAGACAAAGCAAAATGATATGTTGCTATCTGCTGGTAAGCTGCCTGTTTGTATTTATGGCTGCAAAGAGAAGTGTTGCTGATTTACTCTTATATGAATAATAGCATTACCACTGCAACAGCACGCCAGCAAAACCTAAATTCAAATGCAATTGGAAGGTAACTGCAACTATATATAAGTATAAGAGGATACACAAAGTGCAAACTTATACACTAAATATCAGCAGTCAAATCCAAACCAGCTGTTGAATCAAGGTCATCCATTAGGTTGTAGCATAGAAGACTTATTCAAGCCCATACCCAAGAATCTCATCAAGAAAAGTTCTTCACTAAAGTGGTGGCCAGATAATTCAGTGGAATTCAGGAGGAGTTGGACTTGGACCACTTGTGGGAATGCAATGACTCTAAGCTGATGATGCACTTAACTTCGCCCCCAGCTCTGTCTATTGTTCTTCTTTACCAAGAATGAAATCTTTGCAGTTCTAAATGCATCTTGATCAAGATCAGCATTGCGTAAGAGTTTAGGGAGAGTATAAATCAACCCAAACAACCAGGCATTTGATTGTTAGTTGATTGTAATATTAATTTCAGCATTTCTTTCTTTATTTTCTTTTTAAAATTTTATTAGCTCACTTAAGTACTCAGCATAGTGGGAAAGAAAGTTTTAATGCAACAAAATGAATAAGACTAACGCGGCTTTGTATATACACACTTTGCATATACAGAAAGCTAGGTTGGTGTAGTGGTTAAGGCATTAGGTAGAAACCAGGAGATCAGGAGTTTTAATCCTGCCTTAGGCATAAAGCCAACTGGATGACCTTGGGCCAACCACACACTCTCAGCCCAAGGAAGGAGACAGTTTCAAACCACTTTTCAAAATCCTTGCCAAGAAAAGGGCAGCGACTTGTCCAGGCACTCTGATAATTGGACATGGTTGAACAGAAGAAAAAATAATAATATTCAACTTACAACCTTGAGTCACTGGTTGACTTGAGCAGCCATAGAAATTGAATGAATGAATGAATGAATGAATGAATGAATATATAAATAAATAAATAACCTCAGAAGTATTAGCAATACATACATATACAGTGAAGTAGATTAGCCCATGTTGCACTCATATAACCTTTTGACTGTTTTTTCATCTTTTTTACCAGCTTTCTTTCTCCGTCTGCATGCTTAATGGTAGGGCTGATTCTGATAGAACTCATTAAACAGCAGCAAATTAATATTAAACTTAAAACGTCTTGTCAAGTGTGAATTACTGAGTGACAATAATATGTAGTAGTAGTAGTAGTATATTAGGAGTTTTAATATATTAAACTAGCACACAAAAAACAATACTTACACAATCGGTAGGACTATCATTTTTTAAGAGAGCCTAATTGGTTTTCTCTATATAGGAGGAAAAGACAGATGATTTCTAATAATGGTATTTTACATTTAGTCCTGCATATATAATACCAGGATTTTTGAAATGATGGAATCCTCACATAATGCGAAACCATAATATGCAAATTTAAACAAACATCAGGTTTACCAATTTAAAAGAGCCAACAACACTTAGTCCTGTATTATCTTTTCAGCCAATCACTAGCTTTCTGGAAGTTTTAGTACAACTAGACAACCTCTGATCCATTAGGGCAGGGCTGTAAAACTTGTGGCCCGTGGGCCGGATGCGTCACACACTGGCCACGCCCACGCCCGGTTTAGCGAAGGGGAAAAATTGTGATATGTCACGTGACGCCACCATGACGATGCGAATTTGAGATCCCTGCATTAGGGCATCATTTCAGAGATATTTCTTTATCTAAACAGAGAAACAGAATGACCATAGGTGGGCAGAAAAGCAGTGGGAGACAAAGCAATCTCCATCTTTCTCTCAGCTTCCCCCATTGAGTTTCCTTGTGGGAAGCTGACAGGGAGCATTAGAAATGAATGTCACCTGGCTGTGGCTGACAATGGTCACAATGTGGTGTGACAATGGTTACAACATTGCCAGTTTTTAATACCATGGGAGTAATGGGTCCTAGATTTTGGACGTGTTCTTTAAGTTAGCTCATTTGAGTTACTTTGATTCCCAAAATTGTTGCACTATGATGCACCATGTCACCTAATTAAAGGTTACAAACAAACTTAACAGGAGAGTTTTAGTACTATATAAATTCTTTATTGATCTTGTTTTTCAAACTCTGTTAATCTTCTACACATGAAGGCTTTACTGTCTTCCAAAACACTGATGTAATGGAATGTGTGAATGACCCTGGGGAATGTGGGGAAGAGATGTTTTCTATGTAACGATCAGATAAGAAAGGCAGGAGACCCCAATGGCTTAACGGATAGAGTAACAAACTTAGGAAGGATCTACCCTAATGGATCAAGAAGTTAAAATTGGCAGTGGGAGGTTTATACTTTCAACTTTGCAAGATTCTTCTAATGTATCCTTACATTATAAAGAAGAATTAGTTCATCTGCTTATGTTCCCTGTCTGGTATACCTGGGAGGGCTGACAATTAGAGATTCATTAGTTTGTCTAGAGGCAATTTCTATTTGTCATAGATAAGAAGGAAATCAAGGAGGTTTTAGGCATGAATTCAAGATTTTATTGAAAAGCAATCCCATCTGGTTGAGATACTTCAACAGCCAAGCCATTATCAGCACGAAGACAAAATGTTTTATGTTCCAACCAGATGAGCAAGGGATGCATTGCAATCTTCTCCTTACCTCAGAGCTTAGGGAATTGGATGATGTAGTTGCAAATTGAGAATGTGTTGAATTACACAGACTGCTTTCTATCCCAATCTGACTTTGCAAATTACCTTTGGCAGAATTTGTCAGCAAGTGTTTTGGAGTAATATTATAGTATGGAGGAAGGTGGCAATCGGCCAGAATGTCCCTCCCCCTGCAAATCATTTCAGTAGAAATCTGATCACGAAAACAGTTCTGAATTGCACTGGACATAATACTACACTTTCTCTAATTTGATCAGAAACTTGATGCAGTGTATTCAGTATATTTATGATTGACTTGGATGTGTTGTCAATATACACAGCCTTAGTTGTAATGGAAGTGAATGAAGTGCTTCCATTGAAAAAAGGATAGAAAAGAAGCTTCAGATTTACCCTTACTCTATTTAGGGGAGAAGAAGTATCTATTCACAACCGAGAAGCTCTCTGTTTACAAAATTATTTCCACCAAGGAAAGAAAAATGTTTGTGATCTAGTTGGTATTAGGCCAACTTTTTTTTTTTTTTTACCAAGTTTATCTGGGAAGTGTTTATGGAAGATTCTGCTTTTGTTTTCCAGGTCTTAAGCTAGGCATGGAGAGAGATGCTTATGCTATGATTGCTGAGAAAGGAGAAAAACTGTATCACATGATGACGAACAAGAAAGTGAATCTTATCAAAGACAGGAGGAGAAAATTAAGCACTGTTCCCAAGTGCTTTCTTGGCAAGTAAGTGATTTTGGTTTGAATGGGGCCTTTCATTCCAATTAACTGAGAGGACTGAGTTTTCTGTGGATGGTTTGTGGAGCCAAATCAGATGTGCTTTGATGGAACTTAATTGGAAAGGTCTTTAACCTCTATTACAGTTAATTTATTAAAATTAATCATTCATTCCTACATAATGCCCTTGGATTATGTAATAGCAGCAGATTCTTTTCGATGTGGAAGACAAGATCACTAGAAAAGGAAGGAATCAAATGCACAACAAACACTTACAATCTGAAAATAGTTTTGACAACCTTACCTTGTCTTGCCTTCTTTCTCTCCTAACCTTCTCTTTTTGCTCAGAAAAAAAGGTACTCTTGCAGTTGTTTTGTCTTATAATGTCAAATTTAAAATGCAGAAATAAAAGTAGGATGATGCCTCTTTTTATCAGTGGAGTTAGGAAAAAACCCACTATTTGTAGCCAGGGCAATATTAGGATGTGATTTTTTAAAGTGTGAATGTTAGACTTAAAAAGACATTGAACATAGATTGTTTGTAAACCCTTCAGAGTCATGCAGGTGATATACGTAGGGTAGAAATTTGATATACAAATGAATGAATAAAAACTGATACGTGCTAAAGATATTAACAAGAGGAGATTAGATAGGAGATCATCTGAGAGGGTTTTTCTAGTAATGAAATTCTGAATATGTGTTGTTTCCTTCTCATTTCCATCCAGCATAGCAACCAATTTTCAGATATTGGGCAACAAAATGATGCTGTTTTCTACATGCAGGGTAAACTTGAAGAAAGGATTGGTGTTTTTTTTTTAGCTATGATGGTGAGAGTAGTTGGACTTTGAGAGGTCAAACACCCAACTTTGCCCTGTATATGCCCTGTTTTCCTCATCTATCACCACAGCGCAACATTACTGTTACTTGCTGCCATTGCCAATCATTCTTCACATGACAGTTGCATTTTACGCACCAACAGAATTTCATAGGACTCATCTTAGAGTCAGAGGTAAATCCCATTCTGTGATGCATGAATATGTGAGGCCATATTGGCATCAAGCCCCAAGAACCAAGAATGACACGTGGAATTACTTAAGAGCAGTTTCCTTTATTGTTTTTCACCTGTAAATGGAATCTTGCCAAAGTAAAGCTGCTATTTGCATAACTACAGATATACTCAGGGAATAGCTAGGGAGGAACTGTTTTAACTCTCTTTGTGCTAACCAAACTTTCCAAAATCTGCTGTCTCTTTACTCTCTGGGAAGCAGCCCCTTCCTCCTGGGATTCCACACTACATTCTATCACAATTGGATTCCTCAAGAAGCAATCATGGGCACTGAGTACTGTATCTTCTTCTAATAGACGACGTTCTTCTAATAGACAAAACACAACTGCAGGGAAGATTGTCTAATTACTTTCATGATAGGAAAAGCTGTGCCAGGATGATTAGTTTGACTCCATTCATGAGTCTAGATCAGAGGTGTCAAACTTGCGTCGTCACGGCATCATCATGTGACGTATCGCGACTTTTCCTTCGCTAAACCGGGCGTAGGCGTGGTCAGTGGATGACGCATCCAGCCCATGGGCCACGACTTTGACAGCCCTGGTCTAGATACTGTCAGCGTTAAGGTTCTGAGTTGATCCACAGCATATTTCGAATCAATATTTTGGTGTCAAACTCGATTGCATCACGTGATCTATCATGATGTATCGCAATGTTTTTTGCCTTCACGGAGCTGGAGCGGGCATGTGTGACGCATCCAGCCCGTGGGCTGCCAGTTTGACACCCCTGCACCAGATCATGATGGATCTCCTGTTTGTTTTGCTGTGGAAATTGTTGTCAGCTTTGGAAGCCATATTAGCATCAGAAGCTTCCACGCTGCCACATTCTTGTGCTTGGGAAATTAGGAGGGGGGATTTAGTAGAGGGAATGTAGTTAGACATAATAGCGTTCTTCTTTTCGGTCAAGGTCATGGTATTCCTGCACCTGGAGGAGGAGTGGTTGAAGGGATGGCTCCAGTTGGGACGGATGGTGATTGGACCATGTGATGGACTGATGGGTAGAGGGGGTGGATTTGGGGTTTTGATTTACTGAGGGAAAACCTGGAACTCTCAGATTCGGGTTTTCCCAGATGTGCCAGTATATCTACTCTAATAAATGGGAACTTTGAGAAAATGCCTGTCTCGGAGTTTTTTTATGGGAGTTTGGTTCTTCTGGAACGCTGACAGTTGTGTTTTCCAAATGTTCCAAATGCCTGTAGAAGTTGTTAGTTACATCTTGCAATAATTTTTCATGAGGTGCATGAAATATTTCCCACTGTAGGTTACTTTTTGTTTACATCCTGCTTTTGTCTAGTACTAGCTTTAAAAATATCTCTCTATAGGTACTTTAATGCTTCCACACCTTTTTTTAAAAAAAACAAAAGACCCCCCCCCACAAGCTTATTCCTTTACGCATTCTAATTCCATATTCACATATCTAACTATAAACAGAGTTTCATCCTTTCATGTAGCAATCTTTCTGTTTTGCCCACAATTGCTAAACCTGTGAAAAAGAAGAATACAATGGTGAGCTTCTAACTTAACTTTAGCAGTCAACTTGCTTTTCATAGCAGATCAGTTAATTCATATCTGTTCATCTTACTACGCTCCCCGCCCCTTTCAAAATACGGCCTGCACATTTTCTTGCTATTCTGATCTCAAACCACTAACATTGCTTCTTGTCACGCACAGCAAGTGGGACTTTTATACTTTGTTTGACAGATCTCTGAGTATACAAAGTTGTTGGTAGAGAACTTAATATTGGTTCCAAACATAGCTGCTCTTTTTCTAAAGGCCTTACTTGTCCATGACCTTCCTAATCTTTCCTCTTGCATCAATGCAAATTTGCTTTCTTATGATTTGCATCCTTCTGACTAGTACCAGACAGAAGTCAAGGTGCAGGTCCCAATCCTTCAAAATCTTTTTCACTAGTCTTGTTTCTTTGGTAATATCTTCTGCCGAGATCACAGAGATAATAGGAGTTTTTAACTTACAGAGTTAGTCTTCAACTTGTGACCATACTTGTGACCAAAATTTCCATTGCTAAGCAAGGCAGTTATTAAATAAATTGTGCCCAGTTTTACAGCCTTTTCTGCCATAGTTGTTAAGCAAATCACTACAGTTGTTAAATGAAACACAAGGTCATTAAACAAATCTGACTTCTTGCATTGGCTTTGCTTGTTGGAAACTGGCAGGATGTTGCAACTTTCATAAATATCTGCCGGTTGCAGAGTGCCAAAATTTTGATCGTGTGACATGGGAATGCTGTGATGGTCATAAGTGCGAGGAGTGGCTGTAAGGCATTTTTTTTTCATTTTTTTACTCATGTCCAACCCTGCTTAGTTTTTCAAAACCAGCACACTTCTTACACCTAGTTGGAGCTATTATTAAATTCAACTTTCTCCCAGTAATCATAGACATGGCTCAAGGAAAATCATAAACATGACCATATGAGTTAAGTTAACACATTTCAGGGAGAAGATGGAAACTCTGTATGAGATATCATTGGGGGCAGTAGCCCTGATTTCTTAGAAGGTATCCTTTCTTCTCTGAATGAATGACTGCAATGCTGTGTCGTAACGCATAAGCCACAACTCTGATCCAGACAGACTGCAGCTGTTTTGCAGCCATGGATGAACAAGAAAGAGATCGGGCAAAGAAAGAAAAAAAAAACTTGATGAATGGGGCATTACCCTTATTCCTGAGGGAATCTGGTAGTTTGCCAAGTTAAAAATCAGTTATTTCGAAGCTCTGCAAAAGCCAGACAAAGCATGAAAGTGCACCCCTGCGGAGGAAATAGATGTACAATAAAATAGCTGTAATTCTTGCCATTTGTGTATGTCACTTGTTTATCCAAACCATGCCTCCAGTTACAGTGAATTTGACTCTACAATTTCAACATGTTTTAGGAATGGCTGACTCATCCAAGCCACAGGTAGTCTATTTCAGGGGAAAAAAACCCCAAAAAGAAATAAATAACATTTTAAAATTCATTTAGGGGAATAAAAAAGAAAGGCTGTATAAACTCATTGCAGGATTTCTCAGTAGTTAGTGTGACTGAACATAATTTCTGCATGTTGAAATTACTGTCTAAACAGGATGAGATTTAATAGGAGTTGTAGAAAGACAACTGGAATATCTGAAAGGCACTGGAATGGAAAAAATTGATCAGAGTTTACAAATTGGCAAGATGTAGTTTTCTGATGTTTATGGATGACCAGTAAAGAATACCAGTCTCTACCAGATGTCTATGGAGATTCTCAGTCATTCAGGTCATGGTTGTCCCAAAGGTGCTTTTTCAAAAAGCAATTGGACTTTCTTTGTTTTTGCTTGAAGTGTTCGCTTCTCATCCAAGAAGCTTCTTCAGTTCTTCTTATCCATAGTGAAATTCTGGAACAAAGGAAATAAATAAAAGATAAGTTAGGTTGCTGACCTGACAATATTCTTTATTATAATTTGACAATATTTTATTATTTAACTTTATTTATTCATGTCATTGAATAAATGACATGACTTTCTGCATTCCAATAGAAGATAATACTATGCCTTTCAATATCAGCACATATTGTGTAAATCTATAACCATAATATGTTCATACATTTTAAATAAAAAGTTAACAAATTCAATTTGGCAGATGATTTAAATAGGATGCATTTTGTGTAAAATTTGCAGATTTTTATTTTAAGTATGATAATTAGGAGAGAAAGCTAGAGGCTCATACACAGATGTCACTATTCAAAGATCACACATGCACAAACTCAGGAAAGACTCATAGAATGCTTGCCTGTTCAAAACACATTAGGAAGGCTCCTTGAAGTAGACCTGGTGAACAGAAAATGATTGGCTAAGAGTCTCTCTGTGGACATTTTGTGAAGGGGGCAGGAATTTGAACATCAGCATCCTAACCACCATGTGGCTTCCATGTGAATATGCTTTGCTTTACCTGGTAGAGAGAAAAATGCCTGAGGTCATTTCACATCTTGCACATTTATTTTTTGCCTAAAGGAAATAGGAAATTAGTTTCGTTCGTTAAACTGCTTCTCCTTTTCTTTCCAGTGAGTTCGTTTCTTGGTTGAAAGAAATTGGGGAGATAAGCAAACCAGAAGAAGGGGTCAATCTGGGACAAGCTTTACTGGAGAACGGCATCATCCATCATGGTGAGTATTTTGTATTTTAGCATAAAATTCCATCAGATGTAATAATGTTAAATTAAATTAAAAGAAGCATAAAAGAAGCCAAATATGTACTAAAGCTAATCTTTCAATCAGAACTTTGGGAGGTTCCCTAATTGGAGGAGCTTATTTTAACATTTTTATAGATTGCTTTTCATATACTATAGTTTCCAGAAATAATATTATACTATAAATTAGTGGCCAACATAAATACATGTGTATTTGTTTTGTTCCTAAAACAAACCAGGGCCAGTTATGCCACAAAAAAGGTTGAGGTAAAAGTTTCCCCTGTCCATTCATGTCTGATTCTAGGGGGCGGTGCTCATCTCTGTTTGTTAGCCGAGGGAGCCAGCATTGTCTGAAGACATTTCTGTGGTCATGTGGCCAGCATGACTATATGCCAAAGCGCACGGAATGCTGTTACCTTCCCACCAAAGTGGTACCTATTTATTTACTTGCATTTGCATGCTTTTGAACTGCTGGTTGTGCAGGAGCTGAGGCAAGTAATTGGAGTTCACCCTGTCGCGCAGATCTCGGATCTTGAACCTGGGCTATCAACTGACAAGCTCAGCATCTTTAACCGCTGAGCTATTACGCCTTTAAATTTGCAATGATGAAGTAAATTCCAGTGAGGAAAGCTATCATATTACAAGACCCATCTCTATGTTTCTAAACTGGAAACCAAGATGAAGAGAGAGGGAAGTTTACACTTTTGCAATGATGATTCACTATTAGTGGCTCTTAAAGTTATATATATATATCTCCTGTTTCCCCCAAAATAAGACATCCCCTGATAATAAGCCCAATCGGGCTTTTGAGTGCATGGAATAAGGCCAAGCGCTTATTTCAGGGTTCAAAAAAATATAAGACAGGGTCTTATTTTCGGGGAAACACGGGGTGTATATGTGTGTGTGTGTGTGTGTGTGTGTGTGTGTATATATGTGTGTGTGTGTGTGTATGTTTTTTTTCTCTGTTAAATCACCTGGTATACCCAAATATGGGAGAAAGCATACTGCTTCCTTTTTGCCTTTCGGCCCCTCAAGGGGCCATCCAGACAGTCAATTACAAAC
The DNA here is from genome assembly GCA_003457575.1 of Thermophis baileyi. Classification (NCBI taxonomy): domain Eukaryota; kingdom Metazoa; phylum Chordata; class Lepidosauria; order Squamata; family Dipsadidae; genus Thermophis; species Thermophis baileyi. The sequence continues at coordinate 1,015,635 of QLTV01002845.1, read as the reverse complement.
GACAGTCCGTTTCTATATGTTATATTTTTTTTCATAAATAAAGGGAGACTAGTATAGATCTATTTCAAGCTATTTAGCTCTCATCAGCTAGCCGCACCCTTATGGGATTAGAACCAGGGCCCCTTGCCTAACAAGGCAAGTGATTAAACCTCTGAGCCACAGGATTCTTCTCCCTATCTGCATGTTCCAGGGACAAGGATATATATATATGTTTTTTTCTGTTAAATCACATGGTATACCCAAATATGGGTGGGAGCATACTGCTTCCTTTTTGCCTTTGGGCCCCTCCAGGGGCCATCCAGGCCGTTG
>QLTV01002845.1:950757-1011275 GCA_003457575.1 Thermophis baileyi | reverse complement strand
TGTTTGTTGCAATATACACACACACATACATATACATACATATATATATATATATATATATATATATATATATATATATATATATATATATATGGTATTGAAGTATCAGTACCAACCCTGATCAGAGTGGTTCTATGAAGGAGATGGCCAGTGTCTAATATGATAAATAAGTAAGTAAGTAAATAAAGAAAATATTATTTTTAATAGTTTTCTGTAATTTAAAGTAAACTGTAATTTAACATAAACTTTAAGGTTAAACCTCTCTTATAGTTTGCAAAATAGAATAATGCATTTGGCATTGTAGTTCTTTATGCATATTCTTCAGTAGTAAATTCCATTGTGTCTCATGGAGTTTATTACAAAAATAGGAGCAAAAAAAATGCAGACTAAATACGTATATATATCTAATTTGAAGAAATGCAGTAGAAGTTACTTCTAGGTAAGCAATTGTGATAATCTCTTCAAGTCTATTTTGTGCGATATTGAATCAAACATTTACTTCCCAAGTAAAGGGCTTGTCCAGTCGACAAGCATGTGGCAAACTGAGGGACAACAGTATTTGTGTTTGTGACAAAATGCTAATAACTGTGCTGAAATTTAACAGTGCATCATCCAAGATGACTTCAGTCTAATTTAGTATTGCCCAAAGCTTATGTGAATCAATCAAAGTCTTTTTTGCAATTACTCTCATATTTTGACATGGGGATCTCAAAATAAAATAAAAAAATCAGTCTCACTGATCTCTTCATACATTATGTTTTTGAATAGAATGGTAAAATTTTATGGCAAAGCTAAAATAATAGTATATACCTAAGGCTTCGAACCCTACCAGTTTTTTCCCTTTGTTTCCTGTGCTGATGAACCATTGTAATAAATTGCTCACATCTTGCGGGTTGCACATTTTTAGATCTAAGAAGCAGATGTTTACATACATATCAAGATGTGTCATTGAGCAAGTGAATATGTTGAACAGATGCATTTGTTCACAGAGCCATAATTTGTTTTTCCTCTCAGAATGCCCATGGGTAGCGTAATCAAAATCTGTTTCTAGTGTGTGAAATAACTCTCCAGCGGTTTGCTGGATGGGCAGGATATTCTCCTTCAACAATGAGACGCAGAACTTGTTTTTCTCCTGCTGCTTCCCAATAACAGATCAGTTTCTTATTTAAGCAGTAGGGTTTCCTGCTGCATCCTTCAGGTGTTCAAAGCTGGAAAATTAACTTCAAAGTAATGAGGCATTTTCTTCCTAAGGAATTTGAATCGTCTTAATTCCTATGCACTCTCTCTGAAACAAATTTTCTACATGGGGGAGTTCTTCTATTAAATTTGACTGACATTTTTGATAATCTCTTTGTATTAGTACACCAGAAATGTTTTTTCTAACAGTGTTAGTAGACAATAGTAGAATATACTTTTCATAAATTGAAATCCTGAGAAGATCCATTTGTTTAGTCCTGGAACAGACAGCATCAGTTCTTGAGTGTTCAGTGCACTCAATTTTCAAATATGCTCTGATGAAATATTGAGCACAGAAAATAATTAGAATCTAGCCTTTCTTTTAGGCAATGTACTAGGAAAAAAGACGTTATAGCTGTAATTATGTAATTACATAAAGATATACTACTGAATAATCTTCTGCTACAGCAGACGCTTGGCATGATAATATTAACAAAGTTGTTGCTTCTTTGATACAATACATCTTCATATTATATGTAATTGTCATAATAATGAAGAACTATTTAACTGATTATCTCTGTCAGCCCTTCATGCTAATTCAATGCCATTTTAAAGGGTCTGAAATATACTGCAATATTGCAGGAAGCTATTATTTGGCAGTGTAGGCTGGTATTGTTGATAGGAGCTCTCCAGGGTTCCCAGCAACGAAAAATCCAGTGTCTTCTGCAGCAAACAGCAGTGAAGCAAAATCTCAATAGCTGCCATTACACCATGAGCATAACTTATAGCATTTGCATGATTACATTATCATATGAATATTGTCATTTGCCCCTGCTTGCCCTCTGTTATAGATTTCCATGGCAAAGTCTTCCTCATACTTTATACCTCTTGATTGTTTTCTAAGTGAAAATTGCAGAGTTTGGATCTAAATCCTTTCACACATAAACCGTGTGCTTTACCACTAAGCTGCGATCCCACTGCTATTAGTTATTGGATTATATCCAGTAATGGCTTTACCTTAATGCAAAAGTACACTGTCTGATCCCCCAGGGCAATCTAGTGTCAAGCCCACTAAGTAGATCAGAACAGGAAATCAACTCCTCATAAAGGCTAAAACTGCTTTTATTGAGATTAGCTATAACAGAATCTTGCAGGTCTGCCAATGCTGTATCTCCTCCTCCTCCTTATACTTCAGTGAATTAGGGAGGCATCTGCCATTGTAACTTAGGTTATCTTGATCTGGATTTTAAAAATATTCCAGCCCTTTTTGCCTAAGTAATGATTCCCACATATTTCCATCAAGGTCAACCTCCTTACTTTTTACATTTAGAAAACATTGGCTGTGGTCTTCAGTTGGATGTTTGTGTTGTTTCTAAATTGTAATATGCAATATGAGAGAAAAAGAAGAAAAGTAAATTGTTAAATACATGAATGGAGAGCAATTTTATTATTATTTTAAATACAAATTACTAATAATATCACTTTTATCTTGGCTACAGAAAATTTTGCAAATATACTTCTAGTACTATTCCCCAAGGATGTGAACAGTTATAATGGGTATAGATGCAATGATCTGTGCAAGCAGAAATACGTTTTGCTAAGAAAGAACTACCATTTAATACAATCTTTTGTGTTTGTGCATAGGTGGTCCTCATTTAATGATCACCCATTCATCATTGTCCCATCAAACTTGTGATGTCACTGAATGAGTGGTAGTTATGACCAGTCCTTTAAGTTCTAGCCAGCACAGTTCCCCCACAGTCATGTGATTATGATCCAGGCACTTGACAACTAGCCTGGATATCTGACTGTTGCAGTGTCCCATAGTTACATAATCATGATTTGTGATCTTTCTTGCTAGCGCCCCACAAGCAAAGTCAGTGGGGAAACTGGCAGGAAGTCAAAAATTGCAATCCTGTGAGATCCTTGCTTAATTACTCATGCAGTCCTCACTTAACAATGGTAAACAGGGACTCCAGGGACTCCCACTGCTAAGCAGGGTGATTATGTAGTGTTGCATGTTATGACTGCATCACTTAGTGATGGAAATTCCAGTCCCTATTACCATTGTTAATTGAGAATTCCTGTATTATTTTATAGTAACCAAATCTTGTTCAACAAATCATGGGTTTGGAGGACTTCATGCTAGAGAATGGAAAACAAAAGTTGTTTATTACTCTTGATGGTTCAGTTTCAGATAAGCACCACTTCAAAAACGAACAGGTGATGTACAGATTTCGTTATGATGATGGGACATATAAGCCACGGAGTGAATTAGAAGACATCATGTCTAAGGTATTTATGGTTTTGCTGCTAAAACTGTGGAAAAAGTATGTGTTAGCTTAATAATATAAGAGATTTTAGCTATCTAGAACTTATTTTACATTGTTGATAACATTTTCTTTGTCTGTTATATTGTAAAGAATAATTTTCCTTATTCCCACACCAACACTTTCAAGCTGCATTTTCTGTAGAAATATGGGATATGTAAGATATTACGGTTGATTGCACAGTCAGCCAGATGTTTCAACTGGATTTAGCATTTTTATCCACCTATCACATCCTTCCCCATGACCTGTGATATGCAGATGTTGTTTGATGGTGTTAAAGATGTTTTGCAATTGACTGATGCCGATTTTATCAATGCGGAGGATGTTCAAGTGGTGTTCCAGATATTTTGGAATTGCGCACGAAATGCCTATTAATATTAGTACTATCTTTGCTTTCTTTTGCCATAGTCGTTCTACTTCTATTTGCAGGACTTTGTTTTTTGTGATTACTACTATTATTATAATTGACGAGGAAATAGCATGTTTTGCAGCCAAATAGATTTCATTGTCTATTCAAGTACAGTTGAGTGGAAAACTAGACATAATTAACTCAGTGTCAATTGTGAGAACAAAATAGTTGTTATGATGTAAGCCACCCAGAGTCCTTCGGGAGTTGGGCGGCATATAAATTTTATAAAATAAATAAATAAAATAAATAAATAGTTGCTTTAAAATATTCTAGTTCCAAGAAATTTGGGGGAAATTGTGAAATAAGTAAAACGTTTTTTACTTAATTTTTTAAAATTTTATTTTAACTCAGAGGGTGAACTATTACAGTATAAATCCCTCAGCAAGGCAGTGGATTACTCAGGCTTATTGCTGTTCTTCTGTACGTGTTTTAGATAATATTTTAACCTGTGTTTTAGACTGTAACCTTGTCATTTGCTTTTCTTTATAGGGTGTAAGACTCTACTGTCGTCTGCATAGTCTATACACACCAGTGATAAAGTAAGTCTCACTTCATTTGGGAGTTTTCTTCCTTTTGTTATTGAACCAGAAATAAATTTCTGTCTGTTCGGGATAACTTGTATTCCTTCTTAACTATCTTTTCAGTTAGTTGAGTCTGTGTAACGTACTGTTTATTTATTATTTATTTATTTGATAGATTTCTATGCCGCCCAACTCCCGAGGGACTCTGGGCGGCTTACAGCAAAAACAGAAAAAAACTTAATAAAATATAAAAAACATATTAAAAAAATACATTATATAAAAAACAATTTAAAAACGTCAACAACAATTAAAAAAACCCATACACACCTTTTTTTGGCTAGATCTCGCCAGATTTTAATAGCGAGATCAACGGCCCCAAGCCTGCCAGTTATTTATTTGATTTGTTTTATCTTGGCAGAGTTTCTATTTTCTTCTGCTGGCCCTGAGCCATGTAGGGCTTTAAAGGTAATAACCAACACCTTGAATTGTGCCCAGAGACCAATAGGGAGCCAGTGCAGCTCACGAAGAATTGATGTAATGTGGGTGTACCTAGGTACACCCATGACAGCTCGCGCAGCCGCATTCTGGACCAACTGTAGTCTCCAAACACTCTTCAAGGGTAGCCCCATGTAGAGCGCGTTGCAATAATCTAGCCGTGAGGTGACAAGGGCATGAGTGACTGTGAGGGGAGCCTCTTGATCCAAGTAGGGTCGCAATTGGTGCACCAGGCGAACCTATTCTACTGTATTGTCTCTTATAGTATAATTTTCTAAAGATAACTTATCCCTAGCTGTGTTTCTTGAAAGGCATTCTAATATTTATTCTTTAAAATGTAGCCTAAGATTCTCTTAGGAGGAAGAACAAATATACAGTATATAATTACGTCAATGAGCAAGCAAACTGGAATCATATGTTTTATAACTGAAATATCATTGTATGTTTTAACACAATCTGCTTTTTTGGTATACTGAAACATCAATGGGTGATTCTCTGTTTCAGCTTTCAGATGATCACTATTAGTTGGTTAAATAACAGACTACTATACTGTATGTGTCAGAATAAACCACTGGTCACATAAAGTAATGAAGTCTGTTTAAAAAAGGGATTGGAATCCCAATTTCTGAAGCTGACTCCTAGCTTCTCAATTTTCCTAGAATGCGGTAACTTAAATGAACATTCCTTGTCATGTTAGTACATTTTGGTGCATAGAAGCATCTCATGAACCATAGTTCTGTTTAATTGAAAATTGTCTCCTAGGGGACAACAGAACTCTAAAGGGAGAATGATGCTTTAAAATGTGTAAATGAATGTGTGTGTGTGTTGCCTATATTTGTGCTTCAGCCATTCGTTTAAAAAATAATTTGAAAGTCAAACAAAAAGTAATAGTCAATTAATCAAGGAAGTGACCCTGACCCTGATGCATGGAATTAGTGGTGGTATTTTGATGACATCAGATTCAACAGCATTAGTGTAGGAGAATGAGTGGCAGAATCTGAGGACGGAATTAAAAGAGGGATCAGCCTAGAATCCTTATGTAGCCACAAGCAAACTAAGTTCAACTTCCCTTGAATTCTTTTGACTCTTATCTAACTTCAGGCAGGTGCTAACCATTAATTGAGAAGACTCCTGCACATAGGCATAATTAGCAATAAATCAGTTTAATTGGACTGTCACAAGTGGGTCTGACAATTAGCAACCAAAACTCATGTATTATCATTGCCAATTTTGGAAAGATGAGTGAAAAATAAAACAAAACATGATTGGGGATAATTTCAATATGATTGGTTCCCTAAAGAAATTTATAGCTTTCTGCTGACACATAATAAAGATATAGCAAACATACATAAAATTTCTGTTTCAAAGAATTTTGCATTAAAATGAGAGATAATATGTATAAGACTGATGGAAATTATGATAAGGTTTGAGAGATACATTCTTAAAGGAGCTTTAGGTCAAATTTGACTCCCTCTGGCTAGTTCAAAAGAACTGCCATAATTAAATGTATTGATAATATAGCAGTATTATATACTGCATTTTATAACTTAGTAGCTTCCAGATGTAATATGCTTGTCACTTTAAGAATTGCCAGCCAGCGTGGTCAGATGGAATTCTGGGAATTACAGTCCCATAATGTAGAGAAAACTAGATTTGAAAAGGCTGTATCAGCCCTTCAGGGTAGATCAGATTCAGAAATCAATGTTCTGTGGATCAGAACTACTTTAATTGTAACAGCAATAGTAACAGAATCTTGCAAATCTAAATGTGCTTCCCTCCTCTCTCCCATTATTTTTGTGTGAACTAACAAGCATCTTGTCTGAGACACCATTTTACTTTGTTGGCCTGGGCTCAAGCCTCTTTTATCTGACAGTTTCCTTGGTAGCAGCTCTTCTTCCTGTCATTCCAGGCTATCCCTCTCCTGTTCACAGTTTGTAATCAAATATTTAAACTATAAACTGCAGAAAATCTAGAGAGAAGTAGTTTTCTTTCTACCAATTCCCTCCCAGGTTTAAAATGTGGCATTGACTTTTTAAAAATGTGTTTGGCCAACCATAATTTTTTAACTATCTTCTCATTTTCTTTTCTGACATAGAGATAGAGATTATCACTTGAAGACCTACAAATCAGTGATCCCAGCAAATAAACTAGTGGATTGGTTGATTGCTCAGGTAATGAGATCATACAAATATTGATGTTTCTCTTCTTTTTTGGGTTCAGCCTCAACTCTTTCACATTTTGCCATGTTCCATAAAATTATTCCTCACAAACTGTTGGAGCCTTTGGAGTCCAACCTGAAGGACTTCTTTGATATTGTAAATATTGATCAAACTGGAGATGAAATAACGATTTTAACTTTTTATGTTCTAATAACTACATTCTTTAATGTAGTTACAAGCTTAATCTAGGTGGGCACATAACAATTCTAAAATAACCCCCAGGTGCCTTATTATTCCATTGATATTGCATGGACTTGACTTTGACTTAATCTATACTTTTAATAAAAAAGATTAAAGATTGAGATTCTAGTCCAGGGGTCCCCAAACTTGGCAACTTTAAGACTTGTGGACTTCAACTCCCAGAATTCTCCAGCCAGCATAGCTGGCTGGAGAATTCTGGGAGTTGAAGTCCACAAGACTTAAAGTTGCCAAGTTTGAAGACCTCTGTTCTAATCCTTTAATACCCTGTGCTGACACTGACTACCCAGAAGCCTTTGAGGAGCTTACAAGCAAGATAGGAATCCAAATACAGCTGTTGGTATCCAGAAACTGCTCTTGTGAAAGAAAAATGTCAGATCTGTTATCAAAATACAGTTTAAATAGCTTTGTATGGCAGAATAATTTCTTGTGGTCTGGAACAAATTGTCCCCGTTTAATTCTATGTTAAGATACCAGAGGTAGGCCTGGTTTGGCTTCCATTTATGCTTAGATATCAACTATGCAAAAATTTTTATCTGAACATCGAGAAGTGGTCTTCCTACTTTATTATGGCCATTCTTTTTCCATTTGTATTATATCTCCAATTATGAGGAGAGCATTTGAGAAGTTACAGATTCAGTCAACTCTTGACTTGAATGTTGCTGTTTTGCAAGGGGTAATAATATGTGAATCTAAGTTGCATTATTAGCCATATTTGTGTCTTTATGTGCTATTTCTGTAAACAAAGTACTGTAGATTCCCAAAGACTAGCTTAAGAGCAGTGTCAAACAGATGTCACTTTAAAACTCATCTGGGTGTAAAATTAGATGGTAGCATTTATAAATTCACTGTAATAATTTTCTAAGCAAAGAAGCCATGTGGCAGGATGTTAAAATAGGAAAGGGGCATGTTAGGGCATATATATAATATTGCAATTAAAAAGTTGTGAAATAGTGTTGATCAGCACTTCCAGGTCTGAACACTTTGCCCATTAAAAAAAGGGAAAAAGCTTATTCTGCACTGATAGTGTGTGGTTGATCTAAATTAAAAATAGTTTGAAACTGCTGTATACATATTGTCTAAATTGTGCAACCCAGTCACATGTTAAAGCGGTTTCTGAAACTGTACCCAAGTCTCGAGAAGTGTTTCTCAACTTTGGCAACATGAAAATATATGAACTTTAAATCCCCGAATTCCATGCTGGTTGGGGGATTCTGGGACTTGAAGTCCACATATTTTCAAGTTGCCAAAGTTGAGAAACACTGTATTAGAGTTACCAGTTTTGAAACCCAGATGTCCCCTCAACAGCAAAGAGATACAGACAGCTCTGCTGTCATCTAGTGAATGCCCAATTTTTTCAGTCCTGATCGGTTGGCCCTATCATCCATACAAGGTACCTAGTGCTGGAAATTGCCTTTCATCAAGAAAAGTTTTGCTATTCATTTCCAATTAGTACCTTATTTTTGAGGCAACGCCCAGGGATAAAAACAGAGATGCAAGGTATCAAGTTGCTTTGCTTCCTTTTTCATCCTGGTGCAGAATGAAAAAGGAAACAAAGAGCACAGGGCAAAGCAACTACTTTAGAGACAAAAGGTAAGCAAAACGAAAGTCTTAATTTGCCATTCTTTTTCTGAGATCGTAAGATAAGAAAAAGGCTAGAAAGAGTATTGATAATTATAACAGCTAATTGAGAGGTTTGGTGCACATAATAGTGTCATCTTAAAACTATTATGTACTCTAGACTTACTAAAGGTCTGTTTAGTAGTTTTCACAAGGCTCAGTCTTTGTCTTGCTTGGTTTATTGTCCTGGGTATGAATGAGTTGCTAAGCCAAATGAATCTACTTTATCCTATTGCTATTGAAAGTTCCTGGCCATAATTTATCCTGCATGTATATAGTTGGAAACCATGGAGATTTGTCCATGTATAGACCAGGAAGTGGAGCAGAAGTGCTGTGTATTCCAACCCCTTGCTTAGCAGACAGAGTTATCCATCTTCCCTCCTTTGTTCCTTTCTATATTAACTTTGCCGGGCAAAGTTCTCTAATGAAAAGAAAGGAATTTTCAAAACTCAGAACTGAGCCTTCCCTCCAAACCATTGATTAGTTTGACTTAGGAATCTAAGGAAGGAAGGGACTTCAAGCCAAGGGCAACATACTGCATTTTTCCATCTATAAGATGCCCCCATGTATAGGACGCCCCCCACTTTTCATACCCAAAATTCAGAAATCAATATTTTAAACATTAAATAGAAGACATTTATTTTGCAGAGTAAAACTTTCTCTTACCGTTACCGGTATTTATTTTTTTGTTTTCTGACATTTTTATCGGCTCAGAACGCTCTGACATTACTGTTCCCTGTCGCACCTGGGCACTGACTACACACTCTCCGCAGCATCAGCTGACGTCAGTTACATAAGGCTCATGATTGGAGGAAACCTGTTAGCTTGTCTCTGCAATCGGAAGTTTCACTCATGAGGCTAGTTTGCAGAGATAAGGTATTGGCAGTTTCGCAACCGCGGTTCTCCTCTCGGCCCCCCGTGTATAAGACGCCCCTCCATTTTTAGGTAAATAGTTTTAAGAAAACGTATCATCTTATACACGGAAAAATACGGTACTTATGAATATCTATGTTACTGACTGTTCCAATAAGAAATTGTATATTTTAGAGTGGGCCAGGAACTGCAACTATGCAGTATCCATGAGCATTGTTTCTGGTATGATTGAGGAATGAGAAAGTATCTTCAAGTTCAAGTGGAACAGAGGGGAAATGTATTCCAGTGGGAGTTATCTTTTGGTAAAGAGAGGAAACTACACTAATAAACTTAAAATTGCCCAACTCTCGTTGGAGAGGCTCATGTGAGCTGCTTGCCATATGGAACTGAGCTGATATAGTTCCATTCCAAGTGGCCACCCACACAAGTGGTTGAGCAGATAAAATGGGGATCTGGCACCAAAATAAATGTGTTTCTTTTTTTTCTTCCACTTTCTTCTTGTCAGCCAAAAACACCTATTACATCATTCCTAGAAATATTAGCCTGAATACAATAAAATCATATGACTATATGTATTATTTTAAGCAGCTGTTTCTCATGGGGCACACAGGCACGATATTTCATATTTTATTGTATTTATACCCAATTAAAAGTGATCTTTGAGAACTCTTAAGTAAGGAATCATTATCCTTCAGTAGGTTCTGCTGCCTCTTATTCTGATATTTTATGGTATGTATAAATCAAAGCCAGCTATAGATGGCTTTGATTATATTGCTAGTAAAAGAAAGCTGCTTCATAGAGACAACTGGCTGCAACTGTGTAGTGTTAAAAACAGCTCCTTTATGTGATTCTGGTCTTTGTGCTCTCAAAGCTTAAGGAAGACAAAAGGTACTATATTTAGGAGTGAATGGGATTTAAGTAAAGGGACTCCTGCTTTAATTACTTCTACTGTTTTTTTGTAAAGACTGCTCTGTTCATTTGGGAACTGGGATGTAGTTGTGGTAGGATTGTTTGAATTACGATTTGCCCAGGGTATAACATTTATCTTTTCTTGTTACTAGGGAGACTGTCAGACCAGAGAGGATGCTGTGGCACTGGGAGTCGGGCTCTGTAACAATGGTTTTATGCATCATGGTAAGCCGTTAATTCCTCCTTATCCTAACCAATTAACAAGGATTTAACTTTGTTTCTTTAACCAACAAACGTGGTCAATTTTATGACAGACTTTTTTAATCAAGCACACTCTGGATTACATCTCCTGGAATCACGATCTTTTGCCCAATATATTTTCAAGGTAATAGTTGCTTTTGATATCTACTAAACTGGACTGTTAGGCAACAGACAAGCCCAGTTATTCTAGTTCCTTTCCTTCTGTGTAAAAATAGTAAAATTCTGGTAAAGAATCTTTTTCATCCCAATTTAGGATGAGAGCTACATTTGAAAAGCAGAAGTGGTCATAGTTTAAACTTGGTGGAGTCAGTGAGTGTCTCCTAGTGAGGGAAGCAGGTTAAAATCTAAGTCCTAGGTTTAGTTACTCAAAAGTAGGAGACAAGCAGCACAGAATCTCACCAGATCCTCTTGGTGATGGAAAAGTATTTCTTTCGTAAAATTAGATGTTTGAAACAAACTTCAAGAAAGACCTTTACTCATCAGTTCTTCACAAATCAGTCTGCAAATGCTAGATTTCCCTGGTAAGAAATATATTTGCAAATAAATTACAATTCAGATGTTTCATTCTATAGAGTCAACAACAAAGAAGAATTGTAACACTGAGGATTGGAATTATATTCCCTCACTCCCTATTCCATCTGTCTGTCTGTCTGTCTGTCTGTATGTATGTATGTATGTGTGCAGGTCACAAATCAGCAAGAAAGTGAGGCAAGGGAATCAAGGAAAGACAATGAAAATCCTTGTATGTTAAATGGATCTTGTACAGAAGAGAGCAATAAGAGAAGAGAGGTTTTAGCTCAGCTATAATACGATTCATTTAGCTTTGGCTTTATATATTGCATGAACCCAGCCTTTGTGGTATGTAAACCACATTTTATAACTTAATGTGCTTTTCAAGCCCTGCCAAATGAGGTTAAGTAAATGATGGTTAACCAATGTATGGCTTTGTGTGATATGTGAACCTAGTCCAATCTGTGACGATTTGTGAATAGTTGTGATAGAAGGCAACCAGTCCATTTGTTGATTATTTTGTTTGAGAAATAATTCTGAAACAGCTACAGTATCAGTCTATATAGGGGTTCATGTATTTTTCCATACAAAATGAATGAATGAATCAATAAATAATGAAAAAAAAAATTAAATCACAATTTATAAAGACATATATTTATGGCTGCAAGGACAAATTTAGCACATTTAAAAAGAGGTACATTACCAAAGATATCAGACTAGAACTTAAACTTTGAGAGTACAAAGTAATGGCAAAAGTAACAACATACATTCATAATAGAAGTCTAACCCTATTTAAGCAAGAATAACTTCCATAACTGCTGTATATTATGCAGCAAAGCAAATATAAATATTTAAAATATGTTTTTAAAGGAAAAAAGAATTGAAATCAGAAATCAGAATTGAAATCAGAAATCAAAAAAATTAAAAGTCTACAAGCATTGGAGATCACACTTGGCCAATAAACCTGTTCTGTTCTGTTCTGTTCTGTTCTGTTCTGTTCTGTTCTGTTCTGTTCTATTCTATTCTATTCTATTCTATTCTATTCTATTCTATTCTATTCTATTCTATTCTATTCTATTCTATTCTACATAGAGTACAACAAAGGGAAGTTGGAAACTAATATTTAGTAATGTTTAGTAGTTTTTTCTTTTGTATGTTTAACATATTTAGTAAATTCATATTAGCTGCCCATTTTATATACTTGTCTCATCCAGCTCAGATTAAAATCCTTACATCGTTAAAATAATTTAATGTACTTTGTTTTTTATTGTTAATGTCTCACCACCTGAGCACTAACATGTCCTGAGCACTAACTGTACAATCTGGTGCTATAATTCCTTATAGATAGCATTTTTAAAATTCCTTATAGATAGTATTTTTCTGAATCATTTTTTTTCTTTTTTTCTTCTTTTGCTTGCTTATGTTCATTTTTTCTTATCCTTAAAAATATTTTTAAAATAATTAAAAATATAAACAATAAATAGCATAACCCTCCATCCAAAACACAAACTCATAGGGATATTATTAGATAAGATAAGTATATCCAACTTGGATTTTACTTCCAAGGTTTCTCTGTATACTGATGTCTTTCAGTGAGCAACAAAGGCTCCATGAAATGAAAGGCAGTTCTTCTACACACATCACCGTCTTTCTTTTCTTTGTTTGCTATGCAATAAAGTAGAACTACAGGAAGACACAATGGCCTCAGATTATTCTGGCATCTTTTCAGGCAGCTTTAATTAATGTAATTTATTTTCCACTTCCCTTTGTATTCTTGTCCCGATAACTATTGTATTCTGGAAATTTGAAGGAAAAATAGGAAAAAGAAACGGATTTAAGAAATACAGAGAACATTTTCTAGAAAGCCAAATTCTTTAAACCTCCTCTTGAGCAAACTGGCATTTATGCTCTTATAATGTTCTTTTTGAATTAGCAAAGATACTTCATAAGTATGGCTTTACGCAGCATGCCATATGTATATTTTAATAATAAACCAAAGGCCCTTCCCCCAAAGAATTCCATTTTATTAATGGGATGACCACTTACATTATTTTTGAGGTTATGAGACCAGTGATCCAGTTTCCAGCTTTCGTCTATGGCCTTAGGCAGGGACATTTCCAATTTATGCTGTGTAACCTAATTTATCAGAGGTGCTGGCAAGGTCTCTTATAACACGTGCAGCCATCCCTGTATTGATAGTAGCAGGAATAAAGTGCAGAGGGGCTACATGGATACCTGCCCTAAAGGTTTTAAGGCATCAAAATAGATATAAATAGGGCCTTGCAGGGGCTGTGGACATTACCATTTAACTGGTGCTGGGCTTGAATGCTGGGAACTGAATCTTCTCTGTCCTTTGTTTATGTTCGATTCCATTTCCCTCATTAGGTTGTTTTGGACTCCCTGCTCCACCATCCACGTATTATTTTTCATTTATTCAGACTTCAGGTTTTTCCCAAGCTTATTGATGCTACTGTTTGGGATGACTGAGCACCCATATTCATTGCTGAACATGAGAAATAGAGAAAATAATTCGGGCCTATTCTATGTCAGCCTATTGTGATTTACCATAAGAGGAGTTAGCACTTAAGACTTATATACCGCTTTATAGTGCTTTACAGCCCTCTCTAAGCGGTTCACAGAGTCAGCATATTGCCCCCAACAATCTGGGTCCTCATTTTACCTACCTCGGAAGGATGGAAGGCTGAGTCAACCTTGAGCCGGTGAGATTTGAACCGCTGAACTGCAGCTAGCAGTCAGCTGAAGTAGCCTGCAGTACTGCACTCTAACCACTGCGCCACCTCGGCTCTCAAGTTAGATTATAGTCCCCATAATTTGCAGGTCTAAGGATTAGGACAGTGATAGTTCAACATTTGTCCAGCTTTGGAAAGGCTACTATTATGTCAATATGGAATGTCTAATGAAATAACTGCAAGAAGGGGCAATGTGATACTTATTTTTGTGCCTTCAAGTCAAACTCTTGGCAACCAAATGGCAATTTTGGCAAGTCTATGCCGTTTTCTTGCAATATGTATATGGAGAGTCTCAATCATCTAGGTCATGGTTGTCCCAAAGGTGCTTTTCCTAAAGGCAAGTGGACTTCTTGCAATATTTTTCAGAAGTGGTTTTCTATTAATGTCTCCTTAGGTCTACGAGAGAGTGACTGGCCCAAAGTCACCCAGTTAGCTTCATACCTAAGGCAGGACTAGAACACGTAGTTTCAGGCCCAATGTCTATAACCACTACACCAAACTGACTCTCCCTATATGATACAGGAATTTTGTTAGGACCAGTTCGGTAAATCTGAATGAACTATAAAAATGGGTGATAAGCAATGCATCTGCTCATTCCTTTTATATATCTTTCATAGATAATATTCTTTCTGAAGCTATTAGTATATGACCTCCATATTCAAACTGGATTGACGCATTTCAGACAAGTAAATGACTTTAAAAGTGCTGAAGGAGAAGAGCTGCAGCTGAAGAGTAAATTTAGCACTATGTCCATTTTCAGTTTTTCATGGAATGGGCTCGCCTTTGGAAGCCTCACAATGGACCTATGTTTACCAATTGGAATTTTTCCAAGCAATGGATGAAAAGCAGCCGTTGTTTTGTGTCCTCCCTTGGATATTTTAGATTCTGTGTCAGCAGTGTGAAAGCCAGGCTCCTGGCTAGCTGCAGGGACACGGTGTCAGACATGATGCAAAGAGAACAACTTTTTCCCATTGGGGGCTAGCAGGACACAAACCATCAATTTATAGACTTTGAAAATGGGGAGAGAGATAAGGAAAGGGAAGGAACTGATTTAAGCCAAAAACTTGCTTTGAACATTGTGTTTATGTTGGAGGAATCCTGTTAATTTCACACTGAGGTTTTCTCTGTAACTACAGTGTCAGTTGTCTATTTTCCAGCAAGAAGCATTGTTAATTTGATTTGATTTTTTAAAAAACTTTTCCCCCCCCCACCCAGATAGGACAAAGCACATGCTTCTGGAAAGCTTTTTCAGAGAGTTATCTCAGGATGTAACGTAATGCCTTTCAATGAAAAATGACCCCGTTCATGGACATAACCCAAAGTTTAGCACCCAACCCCAGACATTTAAGGAGGACATTAAGGACTCTTTAGAAACCATATATAGCTATATATAAGACTGCAATGGCTGACATTAATTTAAGACTGTGACTATACTTGTAGATTCATATAGATTTATGAAAGTAATGGCATGTTTTCCTGCTTCCCACTTTTTGGTCTCAAGTACTGGAGAAGAGTGAATTCAGAGATGAGTCTCAGTACTTCCGTTTTCATGCTGATGAGGAGATGGAAGGTACAAATTCGAAGAGTAAGCCTCTGCGAAATGACTTCAAGCTTATTGAAAACATCTTAGCTAAAAGTCTGCTGGTAAGAAAAATCGATCCAGACAAATGCATTCAATTCTAACCAACAACCTTGTAATTCCGACACATTGTGTGCCAATTAATCTGTTGTAAATACAAAAATCTCATCTCTGGGCTCTGCTAGAGAGAGATTTTCAACTGCATATAAGAAGAAGAAAAAACGAATGGATAGTTTGCATAAGGTGAGGACTATCCTATGAAGGGCTTCACTGCAGAAGCCAAGAACAGTTGTACATTTTTCCACAGAGGAAAAAATTGGATCACTTGGCCTATGGGAATTGACATAGGAGACCCAGTCATGGGAAGAAGCAGAAATTAACTTGTGGATCTGATTAAATTTCCTATCGCTGTGGTTTAGGCATGAAGAAATGGTGATAGTTGTAGACAACGTATGCCACTGATACTTGACTCCTAATATCTAAACTAGCTTATCTAAAAAAACAGTTAACTTTCATTTTTTTTCTAAACCAGGCCATTAGCACCTGCATAAATTTGTTAAATATGAACTGGCTTGTACAACATTGCATGGTGTTTAAGATGGAGAGTCCTCAAATTTATGAGTAGACTTTTATTAAAAGTTATAACCACCGAGAACTATTTCTTCAGTTGCATGAAATATTATTCTACAATTCTGATAAATTTAATGAGAAGCTAGATGGATATAGAAATAAATATTTGCATTAATGAGCTGAGATTACATTTAATACTAACTTTGTGGAACTCTGTTTTGGATTTGAAGGGAGTTTAAAATCAAAGGTTATTTATGCCGGAATTGTATTAAGTACATGACCAATATATCATATTTATAAATGATTTGCTCTGGTTAGCATCCCAACAATGCATGTTTGCTGAGGGATTATCCACATGAATTCTGTTGAATTATAGTCATAACTTTGGAAAAAGAACAAAAAAAATCATTTGGTGCATTTTGCATTTTCAAACAATTCTGAAATCTTCCCAAATAAAAATCAAGTTGATGAGTTTCCTCATTAGATGCAATTGACTCTAGAACACAGGTGTCAAACTCGTGACATCACGTTGCCGTCACGTGACGTTTTGCGATGTTTTTCCCCTTCACGGAGCTGGGGTGGGCGTGGCCTGCATGTGACGCATCTGGCAGTTTGACAGCCCTGCTATAGAACTTAACAGCTAGTAACTACCATTTGTTCAGCATCATTGTAATTTTGAACAGTTGCTAACAAATGGTTGTTAAGTGAGGATACCTGTAATTAATTACCAGGGAAGAACAGGCCTTCATCCAAAGATCTTAGCTAAAAAAAAAAAGGCTTTTGCAGGAAGTGATGTTTTCTAATATAATTTGGATTAAGAAACATCCTAAATTTGATTAAGACCCTGTACAAACATGAAATTATCATGCCTACTATTAGTTTAGCTCTCAGTATCTCTGTATGCCAGTCACTGTCTTGAAGGCATCAATTATACATACTGAGCTGAAACAAGAAGCAATTGAAACTCTGCATTTCTACTAGTATGGATGCTGCTTTTCTTAACAAATAATCACTTCAGTAAAAAGATCTCCATCATTCAGGAAAAAAATAAGTAAAACTGTATCATTAAAGGCTAAAGAAGAGTACTCTCTATGGCTTTAGTTTACTGATTTTGTAATGGAAAGTAATGGAAAGAAATGAACAATATTTTGTTTTTAGTTGATGTTGACGTTTGGAAGAAAGAATTGGAATAGCAAAACTATTTGGAGCCAAATAGATTATTATTTTATTTTTGCAAAAAAAACAACAACACCCAACCCTTGTGTGTTAAAGTTTTTATTTTTTAATATTGTTCCAAGGTTCTTCCAGAAGAGGATGACTATGGATTTGACATAGAAGAAAAGAACAAAGCCATTGTGGTAAAGTCTGTTCGCCGAGGTTCACATGCAGAGGTAAGCACTTCTGATTTGTAACTATTTCCTCCTAAATAAATCTGCAGAGTTTCATATGTTTTAAAAAATGGTAAAACATGTAGCACCTTCTACAATGCCTCATTCATTAAATTGCCTTGGGGTACGGAAAGGTTTTGCACCCTCGGATCTAGCATTTTTGCGGAAAAATTCAGTAAACTGCTCTCAACTTAGTACACTCCAGGTATGTTGGGGCTAAAATTCTATTCATTTCCCAAACACTAAGCCTTCATATCTGAAAGGCATCTGGTTATGAAAGTTGGTTGAAGTGATAAATAAAAGCCCAGAATAATGTACCCTTTTGCAAATGCGAAGCTATTTGCTATGAATCTGCGTTTCAATCTTCAATCATTGGAAGTGATTTGCCTTTTTTCTCTGCAGCAGAGTGATTAATATCTTAGGGGAAAGGATTAAGATCAGGAAACGAGAGTGAAATGAAAGGGTTAACTCCACAACCCACCTACAGAGCTATTTCCTCATTAAATTAATAGCCTTCATAATTGCTTTGAAGTTAAAAATAAAATGCTGATCCTGATCACCAGCTTTCCTTGAAATGCTTATAGGGCTCTTAAGAAGAAGAAAAAGTGTGTCAGCTGGAAATTAAAATACTATATATAGTAGTAATAATCATTTTGATGGTCAAAACACTGATAATTGAGAATATACATGCAGAGCAGAGCATATTGAAATAGGAAAGGCTCCCTTGAATCAAATTCAACTCTTGATGATTATATGGATTATATGGACATGTTTATGTAGTTACTTAAACAACAATGGGGAACTGGTTGGCTATTGCCTTCTTCCAGTTTCTTCAACTTTTCAGTCTAGTCTTCCAAATCTAAGATTGCCTAATAATCTCCTATGAATAGCCAGGCCTGACTTGCTTATCTTTTGAAGTTCAGACAAGATCAGCAAAGTGCTGACACCTGCTGGACTTACATTGAAATGGTGGAAAACAAAATTGAAATTTAAGGGGCAGCATATGTTGAATGTCTCAGCAAGTAAGACCATGAGATGTGTGTATGTGTATGTGAGAAGTTCATTGAGGAGACAAAGAAGGTGGAAAAAATAAACCCTCTTTGATACCTGCACTATTACACCGTAAGTGAACTTGTGCAGTGTAACTCTGGTCTAGCTGTATATTTGTTTATTTCATATCCTCAAATTGCTCAGTAAACCAAGGAGTGTCCTGGGCTGCCTATAATGCAAGGAAGGTTTCAGATGTTATGTCTATATAGGGCTGTCAAACTCCCGGCTCACAGGCCAGTTGTGTCACGTGCTGCCCACGCCCAGTTTAGCGAAGGGGAAAAAAGTCCCGATACGTCATGTGACGCCACCGTGACGACGTGAGTTTGACACCCCAGGTCTATATGCAAAATACAAATTACCAAATAACAGAGTTGGAAGGGACCTTGGAGGTCTTCTAATCCAAGCTCAAGCAGGAAACCCTATACCATTCCAGACAAATTGCTGCCCAATCTCTTCTTAAAAGCCTCCAGTGATGGAGCACTCACAACTATTGGAGGCAACCTGCTTCACTGATTAATTGTTCTTACTCTCAGGAAATTTCCTCTTAGTTCTAGATTGGATCTCTTTTTGCTTAGTTTCCATAAGTTTAATTCTTGCCTTGCCATCAAGTGCTTTGGAGACTAGGTTGTCCCCCTGTTCTGTGACATGCTCTCAAATATTGGAAGACTGCTATCATGTCACCCCTAGTCCTTTTCTTGGTTAAACTCACTAGACATACCCAATTTCTGCAACTGTTAGAATAGAATAGAATAGAATAGAATAGAATAGAATAGAATAGAATAGAATAGAATAGAATAGAATAGAATAGAATAAAATAGGTTGGAAGGACCTTGGAGGTCATCTAGTCCTACCCCATGCTAAGCCAGGAAACCTCACACAACTTCTTACAAATGGTCAGTGTACATCTTCTTAAAAACTTCCAGTGTTGGAGCATTCACAACTTCTGGAGGCAAGCTGTTTCACTGATTAATTGTTCTAACTGTCAGGAAATTTCTCCTTAGTTCTAAGTTGCTTCTCTCCTTGATTAGTTTCCACCCATTGCTTCTTGGCCTGCCTTCAGGTTCTTTGGAGAATATCTTGACTCCCTCTTCTTTGTGGCAGCCCCTGAGATATTGGAACACTGCTATCACGTCACCCCTAGTCCTTCTTTTCATCAAACTAGACNATGTTTTAGCCTCCAGTCCCCTAATCATCTTTGTTGCTCTTCTCTGCACTCTTTCTAGAGTCTCAACATCCTTTTTACATCGTGGCGACCAAAACTGAATGCAGTATTCCAAGTGTGGCCTTACCAAGGCATTATAAAGTGGTATTAACACTTCACGTGATCTTGATTCTATCCCTCTGTTAATGCAGCCTAGAACTGTGTTGGCTTTTTTGGCAGCTGTTGCACACTGCTGGCTCATATTTAAATGGTTGTCCACTAGGACTCCAAGATCTCTCTCATAGTTACTACTGTTCATCATACGTTTTAGCCTCCAGACCACTAATCATCTTTGTTGCTCTTCTCTGCACTCTTTTTAGAGTCTCAACATCTTTTTTGTATTGTGACCAGAACTAGATGCCGTATTCCAAGTCCATAAAAGGGTTTAAAAAACTAACTGTGAACACCTGGAGGCCATGAGCTTGGGGAAATGTGACCTATGATACCTAGCTAAATTATTTGTTTGACTCTCTTAAAGGAATGTTTTTTTAACTAATCTAATCATTTCAAATGCTGAACTAAACCCTAATTAGACCCTCTCCTTGCCAAAGTTACTTGACTATTGCTCCCATTGGTCTCTCACTAAAAAGTCCCTAGTTTGCAAGAGATGATTAGGTGATGAGATGAATTATTCTCATGTAGAAGGAAGGAATTGCTGGATGGTTATCTTTTTATTTGCTAAGCATTTCCAGACCTGCTTAGTTTTTCAAGGGCGGCATTCTGCCTCCCAAGCAGTTTGTGTAAAATGATTGTGCTTGTCCGCATTCTACAACCTATTATCCTGTAGAAAGACTGAACTACAGTTCCTGTCTCTAGACATTGGCCACGCTGAGTGGGAATAATGGGAGCTGTACTTCAATCCATCTAGAGGTCATTTGGCTGGAGCAGATTGTGCTTGATTATCTATTTTGTCATGATTGATGGTATCTGCTTAGAAAGTATTTTAATAGCTGAACTTCTCAATAAACCATTGGCTGACAAATCATTCTTTCAGTTTCATAGGACAGTCACCTATTAAAAGGGTTTTGTTGGGAACAGAAAAGGCTATATAGTTGCACACAATTTGGCAAGTGTGTTTTTTTAAAAAGGTTTTAAAAAAACATTCCAAAAATCTTTTTGCTTCCTTTCCTTAAAATTTTGTTGTGAACCATTTAGCTTGGTTTCCATGACTTGAAATCTTGTGACAATAATATTTTATTCAAGTCATTAATTGTGTTTTGATATTACAAAGCATCAAGCAAAAGTACCAGCTAAGTGGGTAAAAATCATTGGCTAAAACCTCTGGTGGCTTGATGCTCTCCAGGTTGAAGACTGGGAGCTATAAAATCTTGGTGATATTTATGGGATTGTAAAATTCCACATTAAATAGTGTTTATTGACACTATATGACTAATAAGAGAAATAAGATATGGACTCATTTATATAGTCTTTTGTACCTCAAGCAATTCAGAAAACATATTTGAAGTCCAGTAAAAATTACAGAAAAATATAGGTGGTTGCATAATTGCATATTATATTCTCTAGTTTTGATTGTTTTGCATAACTGTGGTTATGGTAACCATGAGCCAGGAACTTATTTATGACTGAGAAAAATTTTAGGAATGTTGGGTTTTTTTCTCTAAAAAATCCAAAATTCTTTAGAAAACCTTGATCATTGGTGGTATCAAATACTACATTTTAAAACATACTCCACATAGAATTCATACTGCTCTGAATTTTTCGGCAATTTACTGATAAATTAAATAAGTTGTAAGCATATGATTGACCTGGAATTCTATTCTTGTAGAAAGGGACATCTTTTAATAATAAACATAATTCTTATTTATAGAAGAAAAGTCACACAAAATATTATGTATGTCATAAGGATGAATATTCTTCCAATAAGACTTCAAAAGTGGACAGTTTTCCCTGTAACCTTTCTGTAGATCTTTAGGAAAAGAATCCATGCAAATTTAGTGCTCTTTCTGTTTATGTGTATGTTATTCCAAATGTGCTTTCCCACAAAAATAATAAATTGGCATTGGTCTTGGAGTAGCCAGTAGTTATTTCATTAATTTATGTGCAACATTAATAAATGCCCAAATTAGTTGGGGTTCTTGGCAATATATAAAAAAAGGAAAATGACAATAATTCACCTTTCAACTCAGAACATCTTGGAAAACAACCAACATCTACATTTCTCTGAAAAAGTATTATTTCTGAATTTCTGCATATTGTTGCCACTTAATATTATCAGAATTATAAGTGGATCCTTTTGCTATCTAAAGGAAGTATGGGTTCTTTATATGTGTGTGTGTGTGTGTGTGTGTGTGTGTGTGTGTGTGTGTGTGTGTGTGTGTGTGTGTGTGTATATATATATATATATATGTTTTTTCTCTGTTAAATCACCTGGTATACCCAAATATGGGGGGAACCTTATGGGATTAGAACTTGGGCCGCTTGCCTTGTCAGGCAAGTGTTTAAACCACTGAGCCACAGGATTCATGAAAAATATAACATATATATCTCGACATAAGTCATGCTGTCTCTATAGCTGACTTTTACTATGTTTCCGCAACCAAGTGAATCACTGCAATTATTAAGTGAATTAAGCTGTCATTAGGCAAATCCAGCTTCTCCCACTGGCTTTGCTTGTTAGAAGCTCGCTGGGAAGGTCACAGATGGTGATCACATGACTGGGACACTGCAACAGTCAAACACATACTAGCTGCCAAGCCCCTAAATTTTGATCATGTGACCACGGGGATGCTGCAACAGTTATGTGAGGACCAATTGTCAGTCATTTTTTCCGGTACCTTTGCAACTTCAAATATTCATTAAACAAATGGACTACCTGTAAGCTACAGTAGGCAGATTTTCTTCTAATCTAAACTCGTATGAGATGTTCAGTCCAAAAATCCCTCTTTAATTAATTAGCTTGGTGTGTTGAAAAAGAGCAGTCATTTATTTAAGAGAGACTGACCGGCCCAAAGTTACTTAGACTTAGGCTTTGATACTTAAGACAGGACTAGAACTCACAATCTCCTTAACCACTATACAAAACTGGCTGTCTATATTATATGAATATAGAACAGAACAGAACAGAACAAAATAATAGAGTAGGAAGGGACTTTGGAGATTTTCTAGTCCAACCCCCTGGTCAGGCAGGAAATCCTATACCATTTCAGACAAATTGTTGTCCAATCTCTTCTTAAAAACTTCTAGTGTTGGAGCATCCACAATTTCTGGAGGCAAGTTGTTCCACTGATAAATTGTTCTTACTGTCAGGAAATTTCTCCTTAGTTCTAGGTTGCTTCTCTCCTTGATTAGTTTCCATCCATTGCTTCTTGTCTTGTCTTTGGGTGCTTTGGAGAATAGCTTGACTCCCTCTTCTTTGTGGCAATCTCTATATAGTACAGTACAGTACATTACAATACAATACCAATAAAATGCAAATAGAAATACAGCATAAACTGCAGCAGATTCTGTCCTGAGTCACGTTTCATGCGCTAGTATCATCAATAACAATTAGTAGTAATGACATTTATAAATGTCATTTATAAAATTCTTTAGTATGGTCAAAATAATTTATAATTTTTAGTAATGATTCAATATTTGCAATAACATAGGGCAGCATTATGACTATCCTTATACTCCAGTTAGGTGCTCAAGCCCACAAGAAGTCAGTTACTAAATTTATGGGGAGGGAAAAAATGTCCCGATCCAAAACTGGATCACTCCTAATTCTTCTCAAATAATCTAAAAACCTCTTTCCCTGGAAGCTGAATACCTTTGTACCTTTTTCAGGCTTCTGAAGAATTTTTGGATTCATATTGCCTTGTCAATAGATGCTTTCAACTGTGGAAAATTGTTAGCTCTGTAGATGATTGAGTATGTCTAGTTTGATGGAATTTATTTTGATATTTCATCTGTGCGTGTTTCATACTAAATACAGTCTCAGACTGCCAAGATGAAGAAACAAACCAAGGCGTTTTTTCCAAACATGTTTACTTCTCTGCTTTGAGGAAACATTTGACAATCAGCTGTCTGAAACTTAATTTAATTGCATCTAACAGCTGTTTGATCTATGTCCATGCAAAAGCTCACATAGAAAACCAACATCCAGCTAACTACACCTGATTATTAGAAATTGAAACAGGGAATACAATAACTATCTCAATTAAATGCATCGTTTTAAATTTGCTGCCACTTTTTGAAATTCCAGTTTGTGGCTAAATTTATTGTACACTTGCGCATTGTAGCTTATTTACTAAATGTTTGGTTGTGCATTGGTTCTTTTGTAAATTGTTGAAAGTTATCTATAGGATTTCTAAGAAGATAGCAATAATTCTGGTAAATAAAAAAAAATTAATTGATACCAAACCTAGAATGAAACTTTGATTTTGGAGTCTTTTCCATTGTCACCCTTGTAGTTTTCTTCTCCCTAGATAAAGTCTCCTTTGAGTTGAGTTTGCATCCTGATGATTTCACAGACATGTCCTTGAGGTTTCTTTAGCAATAGTATGAAAGTAATTTTGCAATACTAATCTCCAGATTTTATTTTGTGTCATCACACTCTTAACCCCCAGTATTTCCTGGTGATCTTCCAATTAGCTCCATCATAGCAAATCAGTTGACAAAAGAATATCAGAACATATGCCATGAACATAGTGTGTTGTCACAGTGTACCCTGTTTCCCCCAGAATAAGACATCCCCTGATAATAAGCCCAATCGGGCTTTTGAGTGCATGGCAATAAGGCCAAGTGCTTATTTCAGGGTTCAAAAAAATATAAGACAGGGTCTTATTTTTGGGGAAACACAGTATGTTTTTAGGCATAGTTCCTACTGTTCTTATTCTTGGGAGCCATTTATTTGTCTCATCTTTGCCCAGGTATAGCAAGAATGTTTTAGAGTATACCCAGTGCTTTCTTACATTGATCAGATTTTTATTGCACCAAAATTTGGTAAACATTCTTTCTTATAAGCTTACCTGTTGATATGTCTCAAGGAAATAGAGATCTCCAAAGCAAAACTTGGGGGAAAAGACACACTAACTGTCGTCTGCTTTTTAATTCACATGTTTAATAATGTGGCACAGTTTGTAATATTTATGCATCATTTCAGATGGCGGGCTTGCAGGTTGGTCGAAAAATTTATTCCATGAATGAGGACCTTGTGTTCCTGCGTTCATTTCAAGAGGTTGAGACCATCTTAAACCAGTCTTTCTGCTCTCGGTGTCCTCTTCGACTTCTTGTGGCCACCAAATCTAAAGAGTAAGATCCTAGAAAAATGCAGCCATGAGATGATTCTTGTATGGGAAGCATATTCCAAGGGAGATAGAGAGAACACATGTGAATATGGACACAATAGATTTATAATCTTGTGCCCCTGATTCAGAGAACAAATGTACCTATAAATCTGGATTCCAAAAGCATGACTCATAGTCTTCTGTTAACCATAAAAGAGACTACACAAGGTTTATCCAATGGGTCTGACTTAATAGCTTAAACATACACTTGAATTGAATTGGGGAAAACATATACTTAACAATAATGAAATAATTCCCTAGTGCAAAATCTTTAGTATAGAGTTTTCTGATACCATGTTCCTGATAATCAGTACTTCTTTATTCTTTCATTTGACTTTCGATAGTCTGTTAATTTTGGTAGTCTCACTTATAATAAACAGCATACTAGGAGCTGTGATTGATTGATTTAGTTAGTTTTACTTAGAGAATTCCCTGTAGAATATACTCCTACCATGTTTCCCCAAAAATAAGACCCTGTCTTATATTTTTTTTTGAACCCTGAAATAAGCGCTTGGCCTTATTGCCATGCACTCAAAAGCCCGATTGGGGTTATTATCAGGGGATGTCTTATTTTGGGTAAAACAGGGTAGATCTTCAGTGACATGGAATAACTTAAACAGAACATAATAGCCATACTTTGCCAGTCACGACTTTTGTCTTATATGTAATTCTCTTAATTTTTGGCAGGATTATCAAAATTCCAGATTTCAATGACAAGTTGTGTTTCCAGATATGCGGAGAAGCACCACCCTATGTCCATGCTGTGGGGAGAGGTAAGGAAAGAATATGGACATGTGTCTTGTTGATAACACTAATCACTTGTTGAGAAGCTGTCATCCCAAAAATATTAACAAGGAAAGCACATTTTACACTGTATTCCATATATTATGTAAACACATTATCTATCTATCCTGTTATTGAGAAAATCTGTTGAGATTCTCCTGTCTGCCCTCTAAGGATCAGAAGCAGCAGCTTTGGGACTTCACCCAGGCCAATGTGTCCTGAAAGTAAATGGAAATAGCGTGATGAGTGAAAACTACACTGAAGTTCTGGATCACTTTTCATCATACAGGAATAGGCAGCAGGAATTTCTGGTGAGTAAGTAGGTGTGTGAAGGAAAGGATGGGTTTTCTTATAGTGTGTTTTCTTACAATGATTTGGGAAGAGAGAAGAGAAAAAATATCTTGTGATGAAACTAATCTGCTAAATAAATGCTTTAATATCCTTTCTTCAGCTGTTCAGAAGTAAAAAAATACATATATTTCTTTCAGTCACAAGTATTCTGACAGATACAACAGATAACTTCCCTTTTCGTTTGCTGGGATAACAAAGCCCTAGATTTGTTTGTGCTCTTCCTTATAAATTACAAACGGGAAGCTGTC
Source organism: Thermophis baileyi (assembly GCA_003457575.1). Lineage (NCBI taxonomy): Eukaryota > Metazoa > Chordata > Lepidosauria > Squamata > Dipsadidae > Thermophis > Thermophis baileyi. Next base: position 984,546 of record QLTV01002845.1, on the reverse strand, counting down.
CTCCAGTTGAGATCAACTCCTGGCAATGTATAAAGACAGATGCAGCACATACAGAGGTTTTGATTCAGGAATGGTTTGCTATTCTCTTCTTCCAGATGGTGCCATGAAGAATATTGGTTGTTTTGTGGGAAAGTGAAACAAGAGAACAAGGGAAATTGAGTACAAATGCAGGAGGCTTAATTTAGTTTCTCTAGGGGTCATATAAATCCACCTGTGTATCTTTTTTATATCATGTATCCATTTAAAAATTTCAATTGTAGAGAATACACGGAATACATGTCCTGTAGCTCAGGGCTAAACTCTTGGATTCGCTGTGTCCTTTGAGCTTGGCTGTTTTTCTGTAGATGTTTCATTTGAAAGCTAAATACCATCATCAATGCAGCGGGAAGTGGAATTTGCTGGTTGTTTATATTTTGGAAAGACTGTCAACATTGTAGACTAAGCCAAGTCCAAAGGTGCAAGGGAGTTTCTGAAAGCTTAGAATTCAGGCAATTCAGTCATCAGCAGACATTTAAGGGTAAACCCCATGTCTATAACTTTTTTAGAAAAGGTAAAATCAAAAGCCAAAGAAGAAAACAAACAGCCCAGAGTAGTGAATACTCAGATAAGCAGGAAATAGTGAGAAAGAAAAGAAACAGCGTCCTAATCAAGGAACCACCATAGGAGAAATCCTTACCCTCACCAAGATTGCAATACACAGGTAATTCTCAATGTACGGTTATAATGGAGCGTGGACATCACGGCCATAAGTGGTGATGGTCGTAAATAGAATTATCCATAAGACTGACCCTACAACCCTTTTTATGGCAGTCATTAAGTGATTGTTAAGTCACAGTTGATAGCAAATCAATGATTTGCTATGGCCCAGTTTTGCCAAAAAGCGGAAGTAAATGTCGGCAAAAATGTGGGATGCTACAAATGGCTGTAAATGCAGGCTGGTTGCCGAGCGCTCAACATGCAGTTATTTGACCTCGTGTCTGGGGAGCAGCCATTGGAACTTTGGAACTGGGTCGTAAGGTTTGTCGTAACGTTAAATGGTCGCTAAGTGACCAGCCATAAGTTGAGAAGTACCTGTAAACAGCTAGGAAACTCCATTCTCCCATGTACTATTGCCTAGTCTCCTAATGAAACCTCTGCAAGAAAACAACCAAGCTCTAAGAAGACAAAATCAAGTCAGTATACAATGATAACAATAACCAATAGTAAATCATCTTTAAAGCCAGTGCTTGGTGAATTATTCAGTCTGATACTCTGTTATTCCTGCTTTCCTGGAAGGGTTTCTACCAATGGGTTTACAGAACGCATGAAGATGCTGAAGAGGAGAGAGCTCTTCAGGCAGCTTCAAACTCATACCTGAATGGAAGTCATTCAGAGATGCTTAAAGGAAACCTCTCAATTGAAGAAAATTCAGATCTTGATCCCCTTAATGACAGCCAGCAGGAAGAAGGTATGGGGAAAACTTATTCTATGCTAATAGAGAAAATGACCCAGGTAGCTTTTTTTTCAAAAGGGAGAAGTTCTTTTTGAATGATGAATTGTGTGCTTTACATTCAGATATTGTGTGCTTTACATTCAGATAGTGTGGATATTGCCATCTCCTCCTAAAAAAAGAAAAGAGAGAAACAGAGAACTTCTAAACAACTCCAGAGAAATTAGGCTTTTCTGACCAAAGTAGGCCTCAATGTAAAGTAGTTTCATATGTCTGAATTATACTTCAGAGAATGGTGTTATGGGAAGAAAAAAAAAACTACTGATACAAGGAGAAAAACACAATTATATATAACTGAACTGTTCCAGACACCTGTGGGTTATTTGGTAATCAAGTGCTGAAATTGTCTGCAAGGGACATTTTTTTTTAAAGATTTCCAGTCAATTCAGGACCTGTTCTGGAAGCAAATGGAGAGATATTTATCTTTTGCTGGTGTAACACAAGCGTCTTGCTTCTGTACAAATGTGAGGCAGTAGCAAGAAATCAGGTAGATCAATTGCGCACTAGAGAAAAATTACTAATCTCCTGGAAGTGATGGTGCAGGATAATTGATTTGGTAGCTACAATGCCGAGCCACAAACCAGCCTAATTACATAGTGTCTTGGCATGTCCACATCTGTCATAGTGAGCAATGTGGTTGTGGTATTTTTAAAAACAGAATTATCGTATTCAGTGTGCCACGTAAGATGCCAGCTCAGGCCTGTCTCTTTTAGCTGGTTACCTAAATTGGAAGTGATATACTTGCAGCTGATCTGTGGGATTCTTAACAAATATGTTGTCAAGAAAAGAGCTATAACTATGAGCCAGATAAAAAGGGAAAGTTTATTCAAGACATCTGATCCCTGTTTGATATTTTGTCTACGTGGCTTCCCTCTGAAAGGAATTAGTTTCACTGAGAGGAAACTTTCTTATTTACTATAAAACCAAATGTTTACCAAAAAGAAATATGATCAATCCACCCTTCATAGTTGGGAGGCAAAGTTTTAATTTGTGACAGAAGAAGAGGAAAAATTGAGATAAAACTTTTAAATTATATATGATAAAACCGCTGTGATTGGATTGGACAATCCTAATAGCACATTCGGGAAAGCTGGGCTCGGATTGTTGCTGAGCGCCACAGTTCTGTGAAAAATAAATTGCCACTTTCAGATGTTCCAAATGTTTACACATCTTTTCTCACTGTGTGTTTCCTGAGCTTCATGTGAGTCTTACTGGTATATAAAGGGAGTCAAAGTCAACAAGTAACATTGATACTTGATGGTTATGCCACTAAGATTTGTTCATATGTGTTTATTATGAAACTCATAAATGAAGGGAGTAAATTAAGTATAGCTATTAATATCCAATATATAAATAAACTGCACCATTTATTCAATGTACATGCAATTTCTACAAATATGGACAAATTGTGTAAAACAGGCTATACAGTCGTCTTATCCCTGTTTCTATAGTATTGTAATAATTAAACTTTGATTTTCAGACTTGCCCCTTCAGACTTTTAACTCTCCTCTAATTATAAGAGAAGACACCCATCTTATAAGTCTAACAGTGGACAATGTCCATCTAGAACATGCTGTTGTTTATGAATACGTCAGCACTGCTGGAATCAAGTGTTTTGTCCTGGAGAAGATCATTGAACCGAAGGGGTCCTTCATCCTCACAGCAAAGGTTTACATCACTGGGCATTATTTTCTATTTTCTCAATTCAGATTTCATGTTTCTCCTTTTCCTGTCTCTGGAGATTAAGGATGATAAAAATTAAGTCAGGAGTAATACGTTTTTAATAAAGGTGGATTAAAATGCAGGTTTCACTAAATAGATATTTTTGTTGATGGTAGATATTTTGGTTGTAGTTTTTAAGATTTCTCTCTCTGGAGTAAGAGCTTCCCAGAGCTAGAGAATAACCATGGAGAAGGTATATTAACTTGGTAAAAATAAATTCCAACTATTTTATTTATACGGCTTCCTGCAGTTGAAAACTCTAGGTCCTGAAAATGCAGAAGTCTCGATAGCTGAGGTTTGCATGTTTTTACTATAATAGCTGACTACACAGTGATAATTATTAGGAGGTTTTGTGTTTTAATAGACAGTCGAAAATGCATTAGCAATGCAGCATGAGGAAGACATTAAACTTCATTTAACAAAAATTATAAGACACATTACAGCATTAACTGATAAAATATTTCCAAAGTATCAAAAGTGAAGTGCAAAGCAGAATCTTAAAGTATAAAGGCTATCATAAAAAATAAAATAAAATTAAAATGCATAGTTATAGGTTGAAATTCTAGGCTTAAAACCAGTATGCTTAGAAGACTTTTTAGCAAACAGAAAAATTAAAAATTTCAACTTAACAGTGCTTTCCTAAATAAGAATGGCTTTGTTTGATGAAAATATGCAATGAAGGAAATTGGAATTAGGGGATGACTAATAGCTGGATTAACTAGGAGGATGCTTAAGATCAACGCATTAAGGGCAGTGGGTTGAAGAAAACAGTCTTGGAGAAGCAATCCAATCAGTTGCATGCAATTAACAGCAAAAGCCCATTTTTTCACCCTACCATTTGACATCTCATTCCTGATTGAAGTAAGTAGAGGAGATAGAGATGATGTGTATAGTTATAATATATTCCTGCAAGTCTTGTTTCCAACAATGCTTCCAGTTGATCTTGGAGCCTAGACTCACACATTGCAACAATATCTAGCAATTACTGTATGAAAGGAGGAATCACAGCGGCTAGACCAAAGTTTGAGAAAAATTAATGGTTCTCTTGCTGAGCTTTGGAAGCCTTTGATTAAGACCCATTCCCTGAACTTCTAGAAAAGGTTATAGATACAGTAAACTCTAGAATTTGCGGTATGTGGAATGTATGCCGTTAATTGTCATGTTGTGGAGGATTTTTTTTTTAAGTTAACCATCAGTCTGTTCACTAATCAGATCAACATGCTTCAAGTTCGTCACCTGGCCCAGTAAATACTTAGACTGTGGAAAATAGACTACCCACAATTACAAAAATTTAGTCAACTAGGTGACCATTCTACTGTAATACCACTCTTTGGAAAATAAATCCCATGAATTTTTGTTCTAAATAAGCTTCTAGTGGATTGGTAGTGACATTGGCTGTATAGTATTTCACACAGACTCTCAAATTAAAACAGAAGAGTACCAAAAATCAAGACGTAAGTTGGTTTTTCTTTCTAAAAAACAACCTCCCCCCCCCCTCTGTGTTATGATTTAGTAAAATCTAATTTTGAATGCAGGGACTGTGTTAACTTTCATTGATATGCTTCTGAAACCTTTTCTGGCTTAAGAGTGAAGCATAGTAAAATAGGAGGAGAAGGAGTTAAAAATTTAAGTATTTGCAGTTAGTGCAATTTCAACAGAAATATGTGTAGAGCATTAAATGTATTTAGTAGTAACAAGTAGGTGCTCTCACTGCATATCTAAAATGTTGCTCAGTTGGTATAGTGTTTGTTTTTTTTTTTTTTTTCATTTTAGTGGAGATGTACAAATGTGATAGGAAGCGATGCTTGCAGCAAAGTGTAACAATTTTTCTGTATATTTATGGCCTAATTGCAAAAGTAACTAGTGACATATTTGTAGAGTATTTTTAGACTTTCCTTTTTCATAAAGGAGTTCTACTGTTAATAAAGACTTCTAGGGAAATAGTCTGATCTGGTTGGAAATAGTGGAAAGGGGAAATTGCTTTTCCTGTGATTACAGTTTCCATGTTACACTTGTGATCATCAAGAGGCAATTGGAACATTTAAAACTTCTATTAAAAGTCACCCATCAGCAACAAGTCTATTTAGTTATTTAATTGATATCTTTCTGTACTATTTCCCATTATTGTAACTCTCAAAATAGATTACGACAATTAAAACAATAAATATAAACCATTAAAGGTACGAGATTCACTTTAAAAGGTGGAAAAGGAAAAGAAAACAAAAACCATTCATGTGACATGCATACAGATGCTTAAAATTTTTTGTTAACAGACATCTCACAAGGAGTTGGATGGCATTACAGAGGAAACCCGCCTGCATGAAACTGCAAAAGGATTTTCTGTCCAAGCAGATAGAGCTTTTAATAAGATGAGACACTGCTTGAATTTATTTAATTAATTAATTAATTAATTAATTAATTAATCTGCCATCCGTCTCACAGTTGCAACGACTCTGGGTGGCTTACAAAATGATAATATAAAATGATCCTTTTTAAAAAAAAAATAGACTAATAACCAAGAGGATAGATGACAGAGGGCTTTGGGGACCTTCTCTCTACCCCATCAGCACCACCAGGTCCACCACCTCCACCTGGGCATTTTCCCGCAGGCCAGGAGGGTGGGCCTGACCTCACTTCCAGTAGCAGAATATTCCGAAGAATGGGGGCCACAGCCACACAAAAATTCTTTGGCAAATAGGATCTGAAGTAGGCCTCTTTCTGGAACAAGTAGGATGAGCCAATCCTATTAGGGTAAGAGGACTCTTCAGATATCTTGGACTCATGCCATTTATTTTAAGAAAGTTGGATCTTTGGCAAACAACCATATCACGGGGCACCTAGTTTCGGAACAATGCATTCTGCTGAAATGTGTACTCCAGTAGAAATATTAGCCCAAGCATTTTTTTTATGGTTCAAAGGATGAAGGAACTATATTTACTTGATACGTTTTTGTTTAGAAAGATGTCACTTTGTTGACATTCCAGTGCTATATGTCCTTAGCAACCTGTGTCACAATAACCCAACTGAGGAAATCTATATATTTTTCCTGCTTTAGATTTTGGAGGCTTTTGCAACAGACGACAGCAACTTTGTGAAGAATTGCAGGAGGCTCATGTCCCTCAGCAATGCAGTGGTCACCATGCCACAATATGAGTTCCGGCACATTTGTGACACAAAGCTAGAAAGCATCAGCAGAAGAATTGCCAGTTATCAAGAGGTAGGATAATAATGCACATAATGTTATGTGCCAAACAGCACAGTGATGACTTCAACTAGTATGCTTTCAGGACCTTAACAACAAGGTTTATGAGGGTAGGTGTGTACATATTCAGTTACATATTTTCAATTTTCAATGGGTTTATTGATTTTGTTGAGCAGGCAAATTCATAGTAGCATCTCATTATAGAACACCCACATTCATACATTGAGCAGCCTTTGCGTATACATATTAAATTGCAAAATCAAATTTCCTATTAATTAGATAAGTTTAGTCCCTAACTGCTTTCTCCATCCAATAGGTGATTATTGACATTTAGCTATGTTTTTAAAACGTTGCAGTTACACATCTAAATCCATCTACTTTTTCTTTCTTTTAAGTGATCTTCTCAATAACATTGATTTGCAGATCAATAATTCTGTCACAGCTGTTTTTGTTCATATTCATGTTCTCCCCCAGGAATTTATGAGTATTTTGATTGTTACTTATGCAACATGGATTTATGTAGTTCTTGTGAACGTATTTTTTTCCCCCTTTGGATCTTTCTAATTATTGAAAACTGCCCACCGAACTTAATTACTCTGGTGGGTGAAGTGATTATTATAGAAGAAAAAAAGATCTCAGGTACATGTTATTTTATGAATTAATGTGCTCATAATAGTAATGGTCTAAACCTCTTTTTTTCTTGCTCTAGTTTGCAGATGAGTTGAAAATGAAAGTCAGCCCATCCTTCAAACGAGCCACAGCAGGGCTTCACCCCTTGTGCAGCATGGATTTCTGCCCTACCAACTGCCACATTAACCTCATGGAAGTGTCATACCCCAAAAACACTACCTCAACGGGAAGGTCATTCAGCATTCGCATTGGGCGGAAGCCTTCTATTATTGGCCTTGACCCAGAACAAGGTGTTTAATAACAATAAGACCTGTAGTACCTTATCTTCCCCTGGAGTGAAATGATTGGCTGGAATTAAGATTGCATTAAAAAATAGTTCTGCTAAAATGTCAGACAGGCTTTGAAGTTTACATCGGAATATTTGACTGTCATATGAAGTCCAGAGGCAGTCCAGAGACAGTCCATGGAGAGGGAGTGAACATAGTTGATACCCTACACATGACAATAGCTAGAACGGAACAGATTTTCTCTGTTTTTATTTAGAAGGAATGGTTTTCTTACCTTAAAAGATACTGAATGACTAAAGAGATCCATCATTGTGCATATCTCTTATGGCCACCAGGCTTGGAATTTGTAAGCAGACAATTAAATAAAATTCATCTTAATTGCTGTTTTCTAATGCATTTTTCTGAGAAATTTCCTGATGATGCAAAAGCTACTGAAATACTGGCACCAGGGAAGGGAGGTTCATTGGTCTAATTAACTGTTAAGGGAGCTCTGATAAGCTTCCATATATCTATTAGCTTTCTGTTAGTTTCAGCTACGTACAGATCACATATAAAATTCTGATGGTCTTGATGAATTTCAAATAATTTCTTTACTGAGTCTTCAGAGGTTAGATAGAAAAAGTACAACAGGACTCTTTATTACTCTATTTCTAAATTAGGTCCATCAATCAATCTTGTTATTTGCCTTTATTATTTCACAATTGGTTTGACATAAATTATATAGAAAGCTGCTGTATACCAGACAGTCATTTGACTCAGATTAGCAACAGACCTTTAGTATTTTAGGGATGCTTTCAGATTTTTTTGAATGCAAAGCGTCTTCTACTTTTTCATCATTAATATAGTAAATAGTAGCGTCTCAAGGAACTTCCCACGTTCTTCTGGTGTATAGTATTTTTAATGGTCTATTTCCAACAGTCTGTACCGACACTCACCTGTAATCTTAAATCTTAGTTAATTATTTAAGAATTCCATCAAACACGCTCAATTTTATTGCATTTTATTGTGCATTAAAAACAACCAGCTTAACAATAAGGCACTGTTGCTCACCATATTTAAAAAAAAAAAAACCCAGCTTATTTAGCATATTAAAATAACTCAAATGCTCATCTTTAAAAAGCAGTGGTTTAAGCTTGAACAGTTTTTTTTAATGTTTAACAGGAACCTTAAATCCCGTATCATACACTCAGCATTGCATCACAACTATGGCTGCGCCATCATGGAGGTGTTTGACTCCAGAAAATGAAGATCTCAACCCACATGGACAGTATGATGGTTACTATGGGCAAGAGAATGGAGGAACCGCTCAGGAAGATAGAGGTCTTGCTTTTCTCTTGAAGCAAGAAGATCGGGAGATACAGGACTCCTACTTACAGCTCTTCAACAAGCTAGATGTAGCAGTTAAGGAAATGAAACAATATGTCCTTCAGATACATAAGTAAGTTGGTTAGTGGGATGTGGTAGTGTTTTTTTAGTGTTTTTTTTTATAGGGGTACAGGTAGTTCTCGATTTAGGACCACAATTGGGACCAGAATTTTCATTGCTAAGCAAGGCAGCAGTGAAATGAGTTCTGTCCAATTTTACAACCTTTTTTTACCCTGCTTGTTAAGAGAATCACTGCAATTGTTAAGTGTATCATATGATTGTTAAGCGAATCGTACTTCCCCCCTTTGACTTTCCTTGTTGGAAGATGGCGGGAAAGATGGCAGATGTCAATCACATGACTCTGGGATGCTGCCACCATTACAAATACATGCCAGTTGCCAAGCACCCAGAGTTTGATCATGTGATGGTGGGGATGCTGCAACTGTCGCTAGCGTGAGGACTGGTGGTAAGTCACTTTTTCAGTTCTGTTACAACTTCAAACAAATATTTGGAAGCCAAGAACTACCTGCATATATATATTGGTTTTATTGCTAGGTTGTAAGCTCCCTAGAACTTAAGTTTTAAATTGGATAGCTGTACAAATGTTTTAAATACAATAAAGATAAATAAAACGGTTTGCTTTTCACTTTGATTTCTGACTCTAGGCAGGTCACAGAATTAAATAACCTAGCAACACCATTTGTAATGGAGCCTGGCCATCACAGTCATAAGTCACGACGGATGCAATTTTGTGGCCTGTTTTGCAGTGGTTGTTAAGCAAACGAGGTGGCCATAAAGCAACTGCCACCATCATTAATGAAACCGATGGTTCACTATGGGCACAGTTTTGCTGGAAGTAAGTCCCAGGTTTGTGCAAAATCGTCACAAAATACAGTCATATAACACCGGGGTGAAAGTCTGTAGAGATTCTCAGTCATCCAGGTCATGGTTGTCCCAAAGGTGCTTTTTCGGGAGGCAACTGGACTTTCTTGTTTTTTCTTTGAAGACATTTTGCTTCTCATCCAAGAAGCTTCTTCAGCTCTGACAGGATAGTGGGGAATGGAAGGATTTATATTCCTTGCAGACAGCTGGTCATTTGCATCCTTTTAGAGCAGTGGTTCTCAACCTTCCTAATGCCGCGACCCCCGCCCCGCCAACCCTGTGAAAGGGTTGTTCAACCCCCAAAGGGGTCGCGACCCACAGGTTGAGAACCGCTGTTTTAGAGGGTTGTTGAAGCACTTGGAGGTTTATCTGTGTCCTCAGGGTCACCTGAGTAGTGTTCTTGGTTCCTGTACTCTGCAATTTTTTCTCCAGCTGCCTCCTGAAAAAGCACCTTTGGGACATAACACTGTATGCAACAGCTGTAAATGTGGCATTGCTACCAAATGCCCAAAATTTGGTCACCTGACTGCAGGGGATGCCTAACCATTGGAACTTCGAATCTGGGTTATAAGTAGCCTCAAGTTGGTCCATCATAACTTTGAACAGTTGCCAAGCAACCAGTCATAATTCAAGGACTATCTGTATTTGATTACAGGTTGTCAGTATCAATTCTGAGAAATTCAATTCACATTCATGCAGAATTAGATACTTTCAGGCAATTTTAATTACATCAATCTGGGAGGGTGCCATCTGTCATTTTGATTTTTTATTCCATGTGAAAGTGAGATTTTGCTTATGTAATTTATTTGGGTGACTACATCTTATATGCTTCACAAATATTTTGCAGAGATTAAAATGTACTCTTATTTCTGTGTGCCTGTTATAAGCAAAAGCAAAGAGGTAGCCCTCTACTTACAACAGTTCATTTAGTGACCGTTCAAAGTTACAATGGCACTGAAAAAAGCGACTTATGACCGTTTTTCACACACCCGATGCAGCATCCCCATGTTACGTGATCAAAATTCAGATGCTTGGCAACTGGTTCATATTTATAACGGCTGCAGTGTCCTAGGGTCATTTGATCAGCTTTTGTGACCTTCTGACAAGCAAAATCAATGGGAAATCCAAATTCACTTAACAACCACGTTACTAACTTAACAAATGCAATGATTCACTTAACAACTGTGGCAAGAAAAGTCATAAAATGGGGCAAACTCCCTTAACAAATGTTTCACTTAGCAACATAAATTTTGAACTCCGTTGTGGTCGTAACTCGAGGACTACCTGTGTTTTCACGTGACTTTTTCTCCTCCCTGAATTCTTTTATAAAAATGTTTCATTTAATGAACTTCAGGTGTATCATTTGTCCTACCTTTCTCTCCAAAACAGAATTTTCTCCAGGATCAGTTGTACAGTCTTTCTTCCATAACACTTCCTCAATATATTTCAAGGTGATAAATTTAGGTTATAATTGAGTTATAATTCATAAAGACTCTCAAGGGTTCAGCGCACATACTTATAGGTTGCCTCGTTGCAAGGTTGTAGCATGGTATCTAAAAGCTTCCCAAAATGCTGACCGCAAGAATTAAAACATAATCTATTAAATACTAGGACAAATAAGGTTGCCATCTTCATAGTTAAAATGAATAAACGCACAGTTGAGTATCCTCAGGAGGGTCATTTCAGAATCATAATGCTTTCACTAAGTCCTAGCTTCAGTCAGCACTTTAATGAAGATGCTCTGGTTTTTTAAAAAATGAAGCTCATATGGGACTTTACAAAACTCCATTTTATATGAGCCTATGTAGCTTAGCAAAATAACTGGGTCCCTCCCGGACATAGTTTTTACCTTTCTTATCATAACATTTTCTATACTTGCAGGCTTTTGTCAACTATTACAGAACCAACAGCAGAAGAATTATGTGAGCCTCCCTCCACAGAGGAGATATCCTCCACTTCTTTGGTTGCAGATGAAAGTGACATTGACAAAGCGGAGCATGGCATGAAGAAGGTGTGCTTCAAAGTATCTGAAGAAGACCAGGAAGACTCTGGGCATGATACATTAAGTTTCAGAGATTCCTACAGGTAAGTCCTGTGAAACCATTTGCTTGGAAGGAAGTCAAATGATACGTAGAAGAAAATGAAGGGCAGCTAAGAAAGGTTGAAACTTCTGACAACTATATTCAGCCATTGTTTTCATTATGACTTTCGAAACCATGAAAATGCATTATGGACTTTGTGTGTATGTACACATAATTGCTTAAAAGTACATATTTGTGTGTTTGTGCCTGTTGAGTTTCGTTAGAAAATGCCCTGTATGAGTGGTACAGAAGGTCCCTTTGCCCTCTACTATGTCTCTTATTGACATGGAGGAATTCATACATATATACATAAAATCTGCCCAAGTTTTGAACAGAAAGGAATACCTCATGTATATTCTATAAGCCAGTGGCCATGAATTTTTCTGGCTCTGTGGACTGGCGATGGCGGCGGGGGGGGGGAGAGGGGATGGTTTTATGCACACGTCCGCCGCTTACACAAATGGAGCTTTGTGTTCTCGTGCACTCGCCCGCCACTTATGCGTCCCAGTTCCCAATGGGCCATGGCCCAGTACCGGGGGTTGGGGACCCCGGCTATAAGCAAAAGAAGAAAAGAATGAAGTTTAAGGTTCACTATTCAAATATGACCATTTCTATATTATAAGAGTTTATGTATCATTACATATAGTTTTTTTCCACACAATATTCATGATTCTTCTAAATCTCTGCAGTATTTCTTCTAATACAGAGTGCATGTAATATCCCTAGGCAAAGTTAGTTTGAATTTCTCAGGAACTTTTTTTTAGTCCTACTCTCCTGAGGCCGAAAAGCATATCTTTTTTAGTCTTGTCAATTCCTGGAAAAGCACTGATTGCCTAAAATCAACTACTAGATAAGTATATAATTTTATAGGAACACTATTTCTATAGACTGAGGACTTCAATGTTTTACAGAGCATTATAGAACATTTGTGGTATGTTTGACCAGTCTGTAATTGTGTATCCTTTGCAAAGTCCTCCATAATTAGACATGGTTCATATGTCTGTCACAGGATCAACTTACAACTTGGTTTCAAGGTTCAGGCAGGTCAGGTAAGGTCAGAAGGAAGAATTTCTCCCCTTTTATCCAGCAAAGTGAAACAGCTGGAAGGAGAGAACCTTTTGTGGGTTTTCCAGAAGCTCAAGCCTTTTAGTCTGAAACCAGCCCAGCAGCTGTTGTTTGCAGAACCAATGATTTGTTGTCTTATGTGTACAAACACAATCATCCACAGAAAACACAGACTAATTGGACTTTCAAATAATGATTACGTCAATCACAAGAAGGGCTGTATGACTCAAAATGATAGGCACCAGTCTGAGACAGTTGGAAGTACACAGAATGAACCACAGCCCTGCTGCTTGGGAAAAAAAAACCTCACAACCAGAAATGGTAGCAATGGTATTTTGTATTTTACATCTTGAACAAAGTCTGGGTCATACAAAGCATGAGCAGAAGAAGAAAATGTACTGCTTTGGAAAAAGCTGCCGCCTTAGAGGTTTCTTCATTTTGTAATTTAGAACTCTAGACAAAAAGACATTGTAGGTTTGAAATGCCCTTCTTTCCGGAAGTCCACTTGTTCAGTTTCAGAGGGTTCTTGTTTCATTTCTCTGGAATACATTACTACCATCACACAATTCTGCCCTTTTTCTTTTCCTTCTTTTTATGCAACAGTTCAAATAGCTGCTGCCCTTCTTAGGGGGAGAATAAGGGCTGCACTAAATGTATTCATTTAAAACTTTTTCAAGCTTGAAACTTAGATTGCACACTTGTATATATTATGCCTTGAGATGCTGGAGGAAAGGTGGGATATAAATCTAAATGTCTATGGAGATTCTCAGTCGTCCAGGTCATGGTTGTCCCAAAGGTGCTTTTTCAAGAGGCAACGAGACTTTCTTGTGTTTCTTTGAAGACGTTTTTCTTCTCATCCAAGAAGCTTCTTCAGCTCTGACTGGATTGTGGGGAATAGAAGGAATATATAATATATATACATTTTTCCATTCCTCACCATCCAGTCAAAGCTGATGAAGCTTCTTGGATGAGAAGAAAAATGTCTTCAAATCTAACAATATATAAACCAGTTCTACTTTACAGTGAGGAGTCTTTTGCAGATAGAACTACATAGTTGGAGTCTGGGTTAAAAACTTTCAAAAGAGGACAGCCGCAAAGACTTTGAAGATGTGTAGCAATAGCAAACTTGTGGTCAACCGATTAAAGAAGCTACATAGGACACCTAGTCACAGTTTTCGCTGTTCTGTTGTGAGGTGTTGCTTTTCTCTTTAAAGTCTAATAATTCTAAACGTGCAACTATCCCTGCAAACTAGAATATGTACATTTTGTGCAAAATTGTATTCCTTTGGTAAAATGTTTCTTCTTTGGGGCAGTGCATAGCTCGCAGTCTTATGATGGGTATAGTAGTAGAAAGGGAAGAGTTGGGAAATGGCAGGAGTTGCCATGTTTAACCCCTAACAGGTTTAGCACTCCCTGGACAGAATCAATGGGTAGTTTATTGATTGATTTGATTTGATTTACGTTGCCACCCAACTCATATACGTGTCAGTTTGTCTGATAGACCAGACAAGAACCATGACCAGATAAGCTAATTCTACTTCATTGTAAAGCTTAAAATTCTGAAAGTACAATTCTCCCACTATCTCCTTTCTAGCCCAAGAAACTAGGGAAGGTCCCTTCTGAGTCTCTTGTCCAGCCCACCATCCAGCTATAGGCTTTGCTGTCTCCTATCTGACTGTTCCCTAGGAAGCATCTCCTCACCCCGTCTCCCAGGGTCTTTCTCATATACCGTACATATATGACTCTAGGTGACTCACAATAAAAATAGATTAAAAAAACTAAATAAAGCATACACAGTATAAAAAGTAAAACCCACAGCAGTTGGAATGATAAAACAATCATTAGCATAGCCAGGAAACAGGCTCTGACACACATTTGGGGCCCCAGGTTCGGGCACAAGACCAAGTTCTTAAAAGTTTGCAAAGGACCAGCAGGACTATGGCCAATCTGACCTCCAAAGGAATAAGGTTATACAGGATGGATGCCATGGATTTGAGTTTCCTTGGTCAGGAGGCCTTACAAGGTAACTCATGCCCTAGTCACTTCTTATTTGCATTAATGAAATACCCTCTACATGGAGATTGGTCCAAATGCAACATGTTTTGTGCAGCTTGCCCATGTTACACTGCTGTTGTGTGAGCTGCACTCACCCCTGGTTTCTTTTGGGGTACAATTCAAGGTGCTGGTTATTATCTTTAAAGCCCCGTGTAGCATGGGCCCAAGTTATTTGAGGGACCCCTTCTTCCTGAGGACCTTTACCTATCCCACTAGATCAGGGGTGTCAAACTTGTGTCATCACGGCGTCGTCACGTGACATATCGGGACTTTTTTCTCCCTTCGCTAAACCAGGCGGGGGCAGGGCCAGCACATGACACATCCGGCCCGCAGGCTGCAAGTTTGACACCCCTGCACTAGATTGAGCTTGCTCCAGATCTCCTTTGTTAAATGCTATCATCTGGTGGGAACTAGGAAATGAACCTTTTTCATAGCTGTGGCTCCCATATGGAGAAATGGAGGGCCTCTACTCTCCTTGCTTTCCAAAAGACCAGTAACGTTTGTCTGTTTTCTTAGCTATTAAGTGACGATGGGAGCTGAGCCAAGCATTGTTTTTGTTCCTTAAGAGGGTACTGTTATAGTGCTATTAGTGACCTAATGTTTTTGTTGTTTGTATGTTTGTTAGCCACCAAGGGTTGTTTTATATCAGTGTTTGTTCAGCCATTTTAAGAGGTGTGGACTTCCTGGGGAATTTTGGGAGTTGAAGTCCATACCTCTTAAAATGGTCAACATTTAGAAACACTGTTTTATATAATATACACAGTTTTATGTTTCAATTTTAAAAATAAATGATAATGAAAAAAGGCCACAAAGAGTAAAATAGTACAGTATTTCTTTTTTGCAAGGACATCACATGATTGTAGTTTACCACAATAGTTCTTCTTGGCTGAGTAGAATAGCAGTTACAAATTGTGATTGCTTTCACATCTGTTTCATAATTTAGAGGTTCCCAAACATGGTCACTTTTTAAACTTGTTGTGAGCATGGCTATGCAGGTGGAGTGAATGTTTCTGCTGGCAAGGGAAATTTTGCTTTCTGTGAGCCAGAGCTAACATAAATGACTCTGAGGTAGAAGCCAAGAGCTGTCGATGTCTGTGGGAGTTTATAGAAATTTTTTTAACGTGTTTTGCATCTGCACATTACATGGAGTGGGCCATAGCAATTCAATGTGAAATGTTATTTCCTTTCCTTTCTAAATTTAAACCACTGATGTCATGAGCTCAAGATTCCTAGTCATAGGAATTAATGGTATTTATTTCCTCTTAAGAGCTAATCATTGCACAAATAAAAGAGCACATTTTTTATGCTTTAAATCCCTGGTTTTGGTAGTCTAGGAATATTTTGCAAAACAGCAGCAAACTACCTAGCTGGCAGTGTGCCTCCACATTAAGACTCAATGCACTATGAATATGTGTCAGTACCGATTGAGTTTGATTTTATTCATTGTTTTATGGCTTTTAGTTCTGCATCATGATTTGGTTAATGCTTTCTATTACTGAGAATAATCTGTCCAAGATTACTGAGATCAAAGCAAATTCCTCAAGGAGCCATCACCTTTCAAATTTGGACAGAAATGAAAGTGAAATGGAAAATATACTTGAAACATAAACAGTTAAAAATACTTCTTGCAGAACAACTGTTCAAGATTAAATTAAATATATTTTGATAGCTTTCAAATTGGAGAATAGATATGTAAAGTTTACAAGAATGAGTAAAGAAGAGAGTTTGTTGACAGGGTATATTATTATATCCCTTAATTTCTTGTATACATCTTTGGCTCTTTCTACCTGTATGTTGTATCCTGTTTAGAAATGGGAGAAAGAGATGTTTGGGGCAGGGGTGGGTTCCACTTACCTTGCCCACCAGTTTGCATCGCGACGTTTTGCACGCGCGCTCCACTAGCGCGCACGCATGCGTTCCCTCGTGCAATTTTGCTTCCGCACATACTCAGTAGCTGCAGTCAGCCTGAAACACAGCTGAGGAGCTGATCAGCTGTGCTTCGGACGAAGGAATAAAGGTCAGTATAAACCCAGGGGCAGGCGGGAGGGCCTTTTTTCAAGCAGCAGAACAGTAAAAAAATTCACAAAAAATTCCCCAAAAAAGATGGCGGCGCCCATGGACTGGCACCGACCGAACCGGATCTGTGAAATCACCAGCGGGTTGCTAACGGTTTGGGGGATCCAGTCCGAACCGGGAGGAACCCACCCCTGGTTTGGGGGAATGAAACATTATAAGTGGAAAGTTATAGCCGAGGTGGCGCAGTGGTTAGAGTGCAGCACTGCAGGCTACTTCAGCTGACTGCTAGCTGCAGTTCGGCGGTTCAAATCTCACCGGCTCAAGGTTGACTCAGCCTTCCATCCTTCCGAGGTGGGTAAAATGAGGACCCAGATTGTTGGGGGCAATATGCTAACTCTGTAAACCGCTTAGAGAGGGCTGTAAAGCGCTGTGAAGCGGTATATAAGTCTAAGTGCTATTGCTATTGCTAAAGTTATTTTAAAAGTGATATTCTTTTTTGAAGAGTCACCAACCCAGGAATCTTAAATGTTCAGGGAAGACAGGTTTCAGCCCTTTTGATTTCTGATTGGGTTGTGGGTGCTCCATCATTGGAAGCTTTTGAGAAGAGACCTGACAGCCACTTGTTTGGAATGGTATAGTGTCTCCTGCTTGAGCAGAGGGTTGGACTATAAGACCTCCAAGGTCCCTTCCAACTCTGTTATTCTGATATTTTTGGAATATATATTACTGAGAAGTAAGTCCCATTGCATATGGCAAGAATTTTCATTCAGATAAACAAGAGACGAATGGCTTTTCATATGAATATGATTTCTATCATGTTGGTTATATTAATTGGTTCTTATAGGACGTGGTTTCTAAAGTTCATGAAGAACCATGACAGATTTAATATTGAATCTTTATCATGTTTAGCCATTCTCATCAAGAGTAATATATTAATTCTGTAATGCATCTTCATCAGTAGAAGACAAAGTATGAAAGATGGAAGTTCAATTTTAAAAAAATTACTAAAGACCAGTATTCCCTTCATGGAATTTTGTAAGCAGTGTCATAATTCTTGGAGATGGATAAGATAGAAATGAACGAGTTATCTCTACGTTCTCTTATCCCCCCAAGCTATATATTATATCCATTTTTTTTCTTTCCAGTGAATGTAACAGCAATAGGGATTCAGTCCTTTCCTATACCAGTGTCCGGAGTAACAGCTCTTACTTAGGCAGTGATGAAATGGGATCAGGTAAGTAAATGCTATATAGAAGTTTTCAACAAGGATTAAATGATGCACCATCCTAGTATTTTCCAGATGTGTACAATAATAACCTTAATCATTCCTGGTTAGCAGATTCAGTAGTAAAAAAAAAGTAAAGAATTAAATGAATGTAATTAATGTAGGCTGCCAAGGAAATGCTCTGTCGACATATTAGCACATTTAGGACTCATACTGAGGATCTACAGCTTGCTATAATTTTTATGTATTTTATTTCTCAAAATGACATGAACAATGCCATCAGTTTCAAGGAATCTTGCCACTTCAATTTGGCACATAGTTATTTATCCAGAGCTTGTGAAAAGGAGTTTCAGCAGCCCTATTAATTATAGGTGCTTTAACTAACTGCAGGATAGTGAACTGATGAAATCTCCCTATTGTAGCTCATATAATTTGTTCCAAAAAAATTTTTAGATGTTAAAAATGTTTTAACATTTTTAGAAATGGGACAAAATTATGTTCCCAATAAATGCAAATATTTTTTTGCATTTCAGTAAATGAATCTAATAGACTTGTTTTGTTAGGAAGAGATCAGTGGTTAGAGTGCAGTACTGCAGGCTACTTCTGCTGATCACCAGCTGCCAGCAGTTTGGCAGATCGAATCTCACCAGGCTCAAGGTTGACGCAACCTTCCATCCTTCCGAGGTTGGTAAAATGAGGACCCAGATTGTTGGGGGCAATATGCTGACTCTGTGAACCGCTTAGAGAGGGCTGTAAAGCACTATGAAGCGGTATATAAGTCTAAGTGCTATTGCTATCATGTCTAAGAATTCAGGGGAAGCTGGGGAATTCATCAAAAGCTAGAAATTGGATAGGTAGATGGAAATATGAAGGGAAATGAACAAGGAGTGGAAAAAAGTATAGAGGATGAAAGAGAAAGAAAAAATGTGAGCAAATTTAAAGATCAGTGTGCGCTTATGAAGTTCAGCATGGGAATAAAGATCAAAGTTTATTTATTTCATCTTAGGTGATGAACTTCCCAGTGATATGAGAATACCGTCAGACAAACAAGACAAGCTTCATGGCTGCCTTGAGCATCTTTTTAACCAGGTAAAGAGATTTTACCTTTTATGGTTGTACAATGAATGTTGTGGAGGTTGTATTAGCAGATTCTGAAGGAGGGTTAGATTAGATATTCTGTCATTCAAAGCATCAAGCATTATTTAACGCAGCATATGGCTTCTAATACTAGTTATCACTCCTTTGGAATTTCATAATCATGTGGCATGAAAACACTGTGTTTTTTCCTAATGTTTGTCATCAGGGCCTGGCCTCAGGGAAAAACTTCCTTTAATTTATGTAGCCAATAACTACTGCAATCTTATCAACATTTTAAAGTCAGTTAAACCAGCCATCTTTCACTTGCTAATTTCTGCCAACCATTGTTTCTTTGTTTGTTTATCAAATGTATTTGCCACCCATCTTATGATTCAGGTGAGAATTCTAGGGAAGTAAGATCTAAGCTAAAAAGTTATCAGGCAATAAATAAATGGGATACTAAATGGGTTTAGTGAAGGAGAAAAAAGCCCCGATACGTCACGTGACGCCACCGTGAAGATGTGAGTTTGACACCCCTGTACTAGACTGACTCTTCCTAGAACTCAATGAGATCATAATCCAGAACTTTTTGTTATGTTCCTCTTTCCTTTTATGTAAGAGAAAAATGTATGGAAGAGATGTTATGGCTCCCTTTCTGGGTTTGATCATGAGCCTTTCATCACTTCTGGAGTTTATATTTTTTTATCCTGCCTTTATGACTTTTAAAAAGAGCTCAAGGCAGCAAACAAACTTACCGTATTTTTCGGAGTATAAGACGCACCGGAGTATAAGACGCACCTTAGTTTTGGGGGAGGAAAACAAGAAAAAAAAATCTGCCTCTGTCTCTCAGCAAACAGTACAGATGATATACACTGTTTGCTGTGTATTTCTGTGCATGTGTGCCTGACCCATAGAAATAGCAAAGAATTGGAGAAATGTACATTATGGCAGTATATTAATGCCAGAAAGTTTTCTTAAATGTAGTCACACTAACTCCTCCCAATTATTTAAATAGATCTACTCCAAACATGACTAAGTCAGGGTTTAACTCAGCTGCCTTATTTTAATACTAAAACAGGACACTGTTACATTTCAGATTATTACTTGTACAGATGCTGTTAAAATTGATGTGGGTTTCTTGAAGTATACATTATTCTCTGCTATCTAAAAGAAGATACAATAGCACTGGGCTTCTTCAGATCAAGCATTTATTTTAAAAAGCTTCTTCATTTTGTTAAATTGTCTAGAACAATAATAAAGCAGTCTTTAAAAAATAAGTCTAATAATTTGAACATTCTATAGACATTTATAGTTATTGACTTACCTCCTTGCATCCAGTTTCAGCAGTGATTAGCACAAGAAAATAAAATTCTGCCTCTGCCTCCCAGCAAGTTGCCTCCTTGCAGTTCTAGTTTCACTTTCATTTTAGCACCTGGGCCTGCCTGCAGCCTCTCAGCTGGTGGTTGGGAGGCCGATAATCAGTTCCTTGTGCTACTCAGGCTCTGTTCTGTTTGCTGCAAGGAGGTAAATTGCTGGGAGGCAGAGGCCAAAGGGTGGGGGTGGCTGGGTGGGGCTACATTCGGTGTATAAGACACACCCAAGTTTTCATCCTCTTTTTGGGAGTAGAAAGGTGTGTCTTATACTCCAAAAATATGGTTAATACTCCTTCCTCCTCCCATTTTCCCCACAACAACAATCTTGTGAGGTAAGTTGACATGAGAGTAAGTGACTGACCCAAAGTCACATAGTCAGCTTTCATGCCTAAGGCAGGACTAGAATTCACAGTCTCCCAAGTGCCTTGTTGGAGTATCTGCAGAAATTGAATTGTAAAATTGGATTCCTCCTATGCAAGTCAATTTTGTACTCAGTTACTAATATCTCACCTGTGTAATGTAATATTAATGCATGATTGATTGTTTTTTTTATTAAATTGAATGATTGATGTTAATACGGTGGAATGTTTAATCCTTTACTTTAGATTTTAACTGAAATAGTAATAATTTATTCTGTATTAGTAATTAATAAGATTATTGATTGATTAGAGAAGGACTAATTTATTTTACTTCATTTTGATTTTTTTAATAGCATAGTTGGCTATTTTGGGGTTTCTCAGGAAAGAAAATAGAATACAAACATTGAATAATCACATCTTCTAACTTAGACTTTAAAAACTTAATCATATAGGACATGCAGCAAATGTTCATCTCTCTCTAAAGTAATAGTTCTTGGCTTGCCTTTGGGGGTATATATAGACAATTAATAAGTATTAGTTTCTACTAGTACTTCACGTCCTATTGCTGTCCCAGTCTTCATTAATAATAGCTTTGCTGGAAGCAATATTCCTGCTACTGTTTTCTCATTTTCAAACCAGAAACTCAGTACTTTTAATCTGCTCCAGGTTGCTTTTCAATCAAAGTACAATAGATAAAATGTAATTACTAGAGGGTTTTTTTGCAAATAGGATTTTATCTCCAAAAAGGCCAGAAGAATATTAAAGACTGAGTAAATGTGCTTCTTTGCAGGTGGATGCTATCAATGTCCTTCTCAAAGGACCAGTAATAAGCAAAGCTTTTGAAGAAACCAAACATTTCCCAATAGATCACACTTTGCAAGGTAATCTTGCCTGGCTCAGGAAAATTGATGTTTCTTAAATAGCATGATATAATTTCTTCATTCCCCTCTTCCCTCCCTCCCTCCCTCTCTTCCTCTCTTCCTCTCCTCCTGTATATGAATTTCACTCAATCATTTTCAGAGCTATCTGTATTATGTCTGTGTTGGGAAAGCAGGGGCAACACAGCAGTCGTTCCTCAGTTGAGCTTGTTATTTACAAATGGCAAATTGCAGTATGCATTTATTTATTTGGTTTTGCTTCAGAGGTTGCTTTTCAGAAGCATTGCCTCATCTTCCTGAATGATCGAACTAGTGATGATGTGAATGTTATTTTTTCCCCCATTTCTTCATAGCCAGTGGTAGCGCCTGGCTAAAAAATGCTAAGCAGAGTTCGGTCTGGTTAGCATTTGGATGGGGATTTATTATTTTAATCCTATTTTATTGTACAATGTGCCAGAAAAGCAATGATTAGTTAAAACTTTGAATAATAATAATAATAATAATANTGAATAGGCAGTTATGGCATTTAATGCCAACAACTAGGGAGGGAGAGAAAGGGAAAGGAGATTTAAAAAAAAAAGAGAGAAAATCATGAATTGCAAAAAAGGAACAAACCAAAGATAATAATAATAATAATAATAATAATAATAATAATAATAATACACCAGGAAGGTAAAGGCAATATTAAGAGGAGAATGTATAAACTGGATGAGCATGTTTTAAAAAAATCACACAAAAGGAAACTAAGCTTTAGCCAGAAATTAATAGTATACTAGCAAATTATAGGAGAATTGAATAAGCCAGTATTTATACACAGCTGGAAAGTAAAGTGAGAGAGTTACATGGTTTGAAGACTGACAAAATCTCCTCTCAAATTAATTATGCTAAGCAAAGATATTACAAAGACGATAATAACAATTCTACAATGCTGGCAAATAAACTAAAAAAAAAAAAAAGCTAAGGAAAAAACAGCACAATTAAAGACAGCAGTGGCCAAATAATGACTAAAACTGTAATTATAAGTAAAGAATTCCATTTTCTTTTCACCAACTATATTCCTCCGATAATCCATATCTAATAAAAAATAATTTTAAAATGGATTAGCATTCCCAGAACTAGCTTCAGAGGCCATATAACATATAGAATCATCTTTCTCTATGTCAGAAATCTATGAAGTCTTTAAAAGAATTAAAAATAAAAAAAATCTTCAGGCCCTGATGGAATATCAGGGGATTTTACAAATGATTTAAACAGGTCTTAATATCAGAATATCTACTTTTATGCAATACTTTGTATTAGAGAGACCTCTTACCAGAGTCTTGGGAACAGCCCAAGTTGATTCTAATTCTTAAACTGGGTAAAAATCCTCAAAAGTGAAATGGCATCTTACCAACCCATTTTACTTCTTAATAAAGTCTATAAACTCTATACTAAAGTATTAGCTAATTGTTTAAAAGTGTTATAAGTAAAATTATTCATATAAATCATTCCAAGTTTATTCCATATTGAAATATATCTACCGCATCAGGAAATTATTTAATATTATACAAATTAGTAAAATTAACAAATTTTCAATAGCTGTAAGTTCATTAGATAGGTTTAAACATTCGGTTCTTATGTAGTAAATGGTGTCTGTCTTACCAAAAGTTTTATATTAGAAAGTACAGTTTTATTGCATGATCATCAGAAACCAAAGATACATTTTTTGGACAACCTCTCCAATATTTGGAAAAGTAATTGGAAGTTCTGTCCATGGTAACTCTGGTTTGGGCTTTGTCTGCTGGGAGGATGGTAATGGTTTGATCCTTCTTCAGGTTTTCGAAGACTGCTGTCCTCTGCTTTAAGTTGGTTCTGCTTTTGTGTTCTTGTGATCTGACCAAAACTCAAGCTTAAAAATAAGGAACTTGTTTAATTTTGGCAAGTAAAATAATAATTGTTCAGTATAGATAATGTAATCTATGTTGAGCAATTGAGTATGTCTAGATCAGGGGTGTCAAACTCGATTTCATTGAGGGCCGCATCAGAGTTGTGTTTGACCATGGAAGGCCAGGATAGGTGTGGCCAGGGTGGGCATGGCCAGCTCAACGTCACTCGTGTCGGGGGCGCCTGTGGTGGCCAGAGCGCTCTGCCAGCGAAAACGGGCTCTCAAGCTCCGTTTTTGGCTGCGATGGCCTCCTGCAACCCTCTGCCAGCGAAAACAGAGCTCGGGAGGGACACATGCAGCCCTCCTGAGCTCCGTTTTTGGTGGCAGAGGCACTGTGGGCCAGTCCTTAGCTGTTTCCAGGGAGGCCCTGCGGGCCAGATCTAAGCACCCCGTGGGCTGGATCCGGCCCCTTGGCCTTGAGTTTGACACCCCTGGTCTAGATAATATAATGATCTATGTAATGATGCATAGCATAGCATAGCATAGCATAGCATAGCATAGCATAGCATAGCATAGCATAGCATAGCATAGAAACTTTATTGTCACTTTAAATGTACACTAATCAACATACATTAAAATGAAATTTCACTGCATTCAGCTCTCAAAAGATAACCATTATGCATATACCCACATATACATACATATATGACCCAGAGAAACATCACAGTCTGGTTTGGAAGTATACATATACATGGCGGAAAAAAAAAGAATCCTGCGAGTTTACAAGACAGATGGCATAAGGAACAAAGCTGTTACGGAATCTAGTAGTCCTGCTATACTTCAAAACCTCCTCCCAGAGGGGAGCAACAGAAACAGACCATGAAGTGGGTGTGTGTATAGATAATATAACAACAGAGATTCTTCTAGAAGGCCTCTGCAATAGGTATATTAGAAAAAATTACAAAGTTAAAATAATGAAATATCAGAGGCAGGAACCGCAATTCAATCAAATTTGGATAGTTCATCTCAATAGCAATAGAGTTTAATATGGTAATATACATATATAATGAGCCGAGGTGGCGCAGTGGTTAGAGTGCAGTACTGCAGGCTACTTCAGCTGACTGCTAGCTGCAGTTCGGCAGTTCAAATCTCACTGGCTCAAGGTTGACTCAGCCTTCCATCCTTCCGAGGTGGGTAAAATGAGGACCCAGATTGTTGGGGTCAATATGCTGACTCTGTGAACCGCTTAGAGAGGGCTGTAAAGCACTGTAAAGCGGTATATAAGTCTAAGTGCTATTGCTATTGCTATTGTAAATTTGTGTGTGTACAGACCCTGTCTCTTTTCTATTTTTTCCCTATGCATCTTGGATTTATGCTATTTAATTACTTAATAATATTTATTAAGTTCAATAAAATATTATCAAAACTGATGTGATATTTTCTTTACAAAGAAATAAGCTTAGCAGAGATTGGCACAGGATGTAATTGGCTGCTCTTCTGAACCATTTTGGTATTGAATTATTGTCAGAACTGAAATCTTTTCTTGTTCTGCAGAATTTAAGCAGAAAGAAGAAACCACTATTCGGAGCAGGAACAAGATTCAGATCAGCATACAGGAAGATCCCTGGAACCTCCCACTTCGCATTAAAAATCTTGTTGATACCATTCAGAAATATGTGGAAGGTTTGTGAATGGAAAACTGGAAAAGAGCTGTTAAAAATTTCCATATTATAAAAAAAGTAGTAGAGAAGATTGGGATCAGAAGGAGTAGAGTAACTGAATAAATAATGGAAAATTGCTGTTAAGATCTTCGTAACTAGAATATGAAGGTAGATTGAATCTTAGGAACAGAAAACATAGGAAGTTGCCGCAATCTATTTCAATAATATTTCTTATTCAACTGGTATGGGAATTAATTTTAGCATTTTTGTTTGTTTGTTATACACTTATGTCTGAACCTAGTATAAAACTACAGTTCAAAACCGTAGCATCATCTCTGTGAGGTAGGTTAGACTGAAAGAGAGTCAATAGAAGACTAAAACTAGGTTTCCCTGCTCCTCATGCAACACCTGCTCTACCTGAAAATACCTGGAATTAAATATTCATATTCATTAGCATTTGCTAATTCCAGAAATGGATTCTACCACAGAGCTATGGCCCTTTCATCTGTAAATTTTATGGATTCTGGTGGTATCAGTCTTTGCAGTCTCTAGACATTAATAGTTTATGGTTTCCAGGACTTTCATTATGGGTTTGAGTATAGAGTACAGTTTCCCTATACAGTAGAACCTCTGGTCATGACCATAATTTGTTCCATAACTTTGGTCGCAACCCGATTTGGTCGTGACCCGAACCTAATTTTGGAAATTTGGCGCTTACAAAAAAAAAAAATGATGTGGAAGGGGAAATCGGCGCCCCCCCCCCCCAAAAAAAATTATGAATTGTTTGGTCGGAACCCGATTTGGTCGTGGTCAGAAGTGTTCGTGACCAGAGGTTCTACTGTACTTGATTACAGTGTTCTCTTTCCAACTCTGCTTCAGCTCCAGCATCTATCAATAAGATACTGAGCATGCCTTGTCATTTCAGTTAAGGAAGATATGATTAAATTCTACTTTATTTTTCTTTTCTAGATGGAAAGAATCAGCTCCTGTTGGCTTTGTTGAAATGCACAGGTAAAGCAGCTTTTGGCTTACTCCTGAGTTGTCTTCTGTTGCAGAGAACTGTTGTGTCCTAGCACGGCACGCCCTATGGAAAATGACGCACACACACACACTTTGTCAATAATATTCTTTAGTACTAATAAACTCCTTAGTAACTAGAGGTTAAAATCATTAAAGCATAAGAAAGTCCGGCGTGCCAAAAAATCCGGTAGAAAGCTGGCCAGAATTCAAACCCCCAAAGTAAAAATAGCCAATTAGGTCCTCTGTTATCAGTGACTCACAGACGTTGGCAAAAAGCCCAGGATGAATTAGTCAACAAAAGGAGAATCCAGAATTTCCAAGACTTCCAAGTAGAAGTCCCAAGAACAGCTGTTGTTTCCAGCGTGCTGAAGCCTTAAATAGCCTTAGGGCGTGGCCAATCAGCCTGCAGATTTACTCGCGAGGAGACCTCCTTCTACAGAGCCACTCCTGCCTGCTAGCTGCCCTGCATGCCCTAGCATCAAGCAGAGGCTCCTCCTCTTCTCCTGAGTCACTCAGCTCCCACTGAGGAGGTGCAGAAGGCCCTGGTTGGCTGTCATCCTCTGGCACTGAGTCCCCCTCACTCTCTGACTCGGGCGCCGGGTGCACGGGCCGATGGTACCGTGCCACAACCGCCTCATCGTCCTCGGGATCCCTGAGCACCGGCACGGGACGCTGGCGGGCCACAACAAGAACTTTTCCCAAGCTTCCTTTCATCCTTCTTGCTAGGAGACTCTATATCACCTATGAATTCAATTCCTTGTCAACTACCTCATGGCCTATGGCCTAAGCAGCTCCTTGATGCCCATTGCAGCTGACCACCTGAACAATGTTAGGAGACAGACATGCAGTTTGAGGAATATTTTCATTCCATTTCAGGGATTAACCAGTGGTTCTCAACCTATGGTTCCCGGACTCCTTGGGGGGGGCCGGCGCAATGTCATCCCAGGAGGTCCATGAAGGCTTGAAGAAATGTTATGGTTTAAATCTTGAGTTAAGTTTTGGGAGGGGGCACGGCCATGATCCGTGGCCACAAAAGTTATTTAAAGGGGGTCTCTGGTGAAAAAAAAGGTTGAGAACCACTGTATTAAACCATTATTTTCAGGATTAGTAATTAATGTGGACACCTCTATACATCCTAATCTTCTTGCTGGTCTTGTGAAAAACTCTGTGTTCCTCTGGGGTGAGGAGGGGGGAATAAACACTCGGGGGGGGGGGCACGGGGGCACCTTTCCCCAAATATCATCATTGTCATCATATAAGCTGCCCTGAATAAGAAAAGCCAGAACCACTCTTGGGGCATGAATCCCAACCACACATGTAGTAGCCCTAGCCTATTGATCCCAGTTCTTGTCTCTCTTTCCTCTTCCAGATACAGAACTGCAAGTGAGACGGGATGTAATTTTCTGCCAGGCTCTGGTGGCAGCCGTTTGCACGTTTTCAGAGCAGTTATTGGGAGCACTCAACTATCGATACAATAACAACGGAGAGTATGAAGAAAGCAGTCGGGAAGCCAGTAAAAAGTGGCTGGAGCAGATAGCAGCCACAGGAGTGTTGCTCAACTACCAGTCCTTGCTGTCTCCCAGTGTGGTAAGGCTAGAATACCATTTCCTCAAACAAAGAAAACCAAAATAAGGAACCAGGCAGTTCTTTCATTACTCATCTTCTGACCTAAATATATTTGCAAAGGCTGGGGGAAATAAAACTGCTTTTGTTTGCAGTGTGGTAGCATTTGCATTTCAAACCCCATTCACACCTTCCCAGCCTGGTTTCTGCTGTAGCTGGGATATATCAACCAAAATCTCAACCTAGTGAGTGTGACCCATTGCGTGGTAGCACCCTTTCAGCCATGGTGAACCGTGCAGCCAAACGTTTCCTACATTGTCTAGGTCTAGGTATGTACATATTATCTTAATATGTATAAGAAGAGAGAAACTGGCTTTGTTGTGCAAGACACTCTCTGACAGAGTGGTATAGTGTCACATTTGTTCTTTTAATAATTAAGAGAAAAATAATAAAGTGCAGTTCATTGCTTGAATAAAATCTGCCAGGGAAGATATTTCTGATTGCTACTGGCATTCATTGCAGACAATACTGAATAAGCAGACCAATATTTTAATTCATCAAACAGTACAACAAATTCATCTATTCAGTCGTTTCTGCCCCTTTAAGTGACAAGCTGTACCTCGCCATATTCTGTGTTCTGCATAACTATATTACATGTGCAAGAATTTTATCTCCTTGGCTTCTCGTAAAGCCAAGATAAAAGCAAGAAAAGTACTGTAATAGCAACATTCATTGCTATTTTTTTTTAACAGCTACATATTAGTGCTACACAGAGTATTAGCTGTAAATGATAACTGATTGTGTGAAGTGTTGAAGTATTCTGTCCTCTGCTGGTGAGAAACTGTGTCTTGCATTGCACTGAATATATTTGAAACATGTACCAAATACATATATAGCAGCAATTTTCTTGAACGGAAAGTTCAAGTTCTTGTTGCTCACAAATTTTTAATATACCTTACGAAAACCCATATGAGAAAGATATGAGACCTGTGATGGACAATATGTGTTAAAGATATGAGACATATGGTGGACAATGTATGGTAGAGATGCAAGCTCACATTTTAAAAAAACCCAGTAAATTTCAGGGAATGAAGGATTTAGTTATGGTTTTAGTCACAGTCACAACCAGCCTTTGATGTCTGGGGAAACATGTTTGGGTTTGGGGAAAGCATCTATTCTCCTTTTTATAATTCCAGTTCTTATGCAGAGAATATTTTGTGTACTTACGACTACAATAAAACTCTGGATTTCAATCGTAAGTTACTGCAGTCCTAAATTGAGGCACTATGTGACCAGACTCAATTTTATGACCATTTTTACAATGATTGTTAAACAAAACATATGGTTGTTAAGTGAACCACATGGTTGTTAAGCTAATTCAGCGTCTTCACTGGACATTTTTTTGCCATTTTCTGCCAGAAAACAGCAGACATGTAGTAAATTGTGGTCATGTGAGCATTGGAGGCTGTAAGCACTTGAAATGTGATCACATAATTGCCGCACATATACATCTACAGTCATAACTTTAAGGGAGAGGCATAAATAGCTTTTTTTTAGTGCATCATAATTTCAGACGGTCATTGAGTGACTGGTCATAAGTTGAGAACTACCTGCATTTGTCCCTTCTTGCAATCTATTCATCTTTTTATCCTATTTCTTCCTCCCTTAGAAAGAAGAGCGAACCATGCTGGAAGATATCCAGGCCACCCTTTCAGAGCTGGATAAGGTTGCCTTTTATTTCAAGCAGCTGGATGAGTGTTTTGTAGCAAGTAAGTTCAGTCACTAGATCCAGGGGTGAAATTCAGCAGGTTCGGACAGGTTCCATAGAACCGGTGGCGGCGATTATGCTCAGTTTGGAGAACTGGTAAATCACACCACTGACTGGCCCCGCCCCTCCCCTCCCACTCACTCCTTCTCTCCTCCTTCTCGGGCTCGTACACACAGAGCAAACATGAGAAGGAGGCGAGAAGCAGCCAGGTTGAACGCTAAAAGACTTGGCCGAACGTTTCTGTCGGTTTTGTGGGTGTGGCTTGGTGGGTGTGGCTTGGCCTGGCCACACCCACCAAGCCACACCCACAGAACCAGTAGGGGGAAAATTTGAATGTCACCCCTGACTAGATCCATTGACTCCCTTGAATTTTTCCTGTGACTCTGTATTTGTTCGAACAGTAAAACGATGCCTTCTGTTGTCTTAAGTTCACTGGTATTTCAATAGAAGCTGCAAAACCTCTTCTTTTCTAAGATGTACCTTTTGCAACGCTCAATTCAACAGAAGTTGCACATCCCTGATTAAGAGCAATGCCGCGCCCCCCCCCCAAATACAAAAACCTATGAGGGGGTTTCATTCTTGCAGTTTCCACATGTCGGTTATCTTGTGTTACTATTTCCCCGCAATTTGTGATGTCTTTTTCCTTGATTCCTCCAGATACTCATGTCTTTTATCACGTGGAGGGAAATCGGCAAGTTTTGAAAGTGACCTTATTCCTGGATAGTTACTACTTTTCTAAACTACCTACCCGATTTCAGAATGGAGGAAGTCTGAAACTGCACGCAGTGCTCTTTACAAAAGGTACAAGAGAAATCCTTTCCCCGCCCCTTTCATTCATTTATTTATATTGAACTCCTAATACAGTCGAACTGAAGGTCAAGTTAGTGGATGTTAAATAGACAAATAAGTTCACATTTTTAAGCCAAATAAAGGCAGATAGAAAGTAGTTACTAAGAAAGTATTTTCTACAGATTTAATGGAATGAATGATTGGACCAACTGTTGAAAATTTAAATAATGACCGTAGACTCATTTTTAATTGTATAGGTGCAATATTTGCAATCTGCATGATGGACATAATTCCAACAATTATTTGGAACCTCTGGAATAAGCAGGATAATTTTTTGCAGCCATTTTTAGTTTTAAACTCTCTGAATGCTCTCACCAAATGGCCAATTTATACACACAGCAGTTTTTCTTAAACCCTCAGAATTGACCGGGGGAGGGGAGGAATTGGGTACAATCAGGCTGGTGAACCCATAATATTGTTATCATCACATATATATCTATATATCTTCAGAGGAGCAAGAAGGAGGGGGTCTACGACAACTCACCACAGCCAACTCACCATGACCAACTCACTGCAGCCAACTCGCCACAGGATGAGAGTTACACTAAGAAAAAGTGGAATAGAATCATTAGAGAAAGGATGCCAAAGGAGGGAAAAATGAAATGTGAAGGATAGAAATTAAAATATTTTTTTAACAATTTTAAATAATTAAATTGAATTGTTGAATTGTCTCACAGCGAGTTGTCCTGTGGTGAGTTGGCTGTGGTGAATTGGCCATGGTGAGTTGACAATGGCGAGTTGGCTGCGGCGAGTTGTCCAATTCTGAGAAAGAGGTGCATTAGTTAGCTTGCTCATTCATTCATTCATTCATTCATTCATTCATTCATTCATTCATTCATTCATTTATTTATATTTCAGTGTAAGCTAGATATATAAGGAAAAGGATGATATATTTGTTAATAAATTCAGTGTGCTGTTCTTACATTTTTCCAATACTTCATTTGATCACCAGCACACGTAGGTGCCTGGTTGATCCACAGTGACATCATGTTCATCATGACATCCTCATGTAAATGATACAAGCTTTGTCATTTGCATTACTTCCATCATGACGTAAAGAATTACACAATTCACATCATTGATGTGTTCAACTATGTATGTTGGGATGTCATGACAAGTATGAAGTCCTTTTCCCCCACACCCCATGAGTAAGCATTCCTTTTTTTTTTTTAACCTCACACATCCACTCTTCTTGGCAAGATTAAGCAGAATAAAATAGATTTACAAGGTGAGAGGGATAAGTGTTGCTCAATAGTGCAGCATACACATTTAATCAATAAATAGATCCAAATTAATTCAAAAGGTCCCCCTCCCCTTCTTATTGTAGAATAATGGTAATAATAGATACAAAAGACATATGAGAATTGTTAAAAGTTGCTTTAAACTTTTCATTAAATTATTTACAGTCCTTGAAAATCTGGATGGCCAAGTCCTACCAAATGGGTCACCTCAGGAGGAGCTTCAGCATCAAATCAATTCCTATTCTCTTGAGAAGGTGCAACAGTATTATCACAAGCTCAGGTACTATAGCATAAAAAAAAATCTGATTGTAAATAGTCTTGGCAACTGAATCAAAATTATTCTTAAAAAGTGCATCCCTTTTTGTTACCCTCGCCCTTGGCAGGTCACATTAGTGAAGATAGGAAGCTTTATTGTGCTACTAGAAATTGACTATTTCAGTTGAATTCATACAAATTGGAATTCCTTTCAAGTTTTATTTTGAATGTTAATAATACGTAAGAGAGAAGGAGATCAAAGAGATAAGGCAATGTGGACTGGGGCTGGAAATAGACCATCAAAGCTGGTTGCTAGGTTTTGGGATGAGAGTGAACAAGAGAGAAGAAAGGAACAAGGGAGAAGAAAGGAGTGAGCTCACTCCATAATTTGCATGGGACTCTCATAATTGCAGAAGAATTGGAACTGGAAATCTGTCTAATTTTTAATTTTTTGGACCATCCAAGTATAGCTAGTCCATGTGTGGCTGGTAGTAATTGTCCCAAAGGTGCTTTTTCAAGAGGCAACTGCAGTTTCTTGTTTTTCTTTGAAGTTTTTTCGCTTCTCATCCAAGAATTAGTTTTTCTCATTCTTGGATGAGAAGCAAAACATCTTCAAAGAAAAACGAAGTCCAGTTGCCTCTTGAAAAAGCACCTTTGGGACAGCTATGACCTGGCTGACTGAGAATCTCCATAGACACATGTAGTAATTGGTTCCTTTTGGAAATTAAAATACTTTATAGGAGTGCTTAAAATTACATAATCACAAGCTAATTATTATTTAATTTCAGGACATTTTACCTTGAACGATCTAACTTGCCTACAGATTCAAACACCACAGCTGTGAAAATTCATCAGGTATAGAAACCTTCTGCCCATATATTCAGATGTTTGGCAAAGTGGGAACTGGGAGAGGCTGCTACTTCAACTGTTAGGATGAAAGTTGGTGCTTCTAACCTAACAGTCACAGAAGGAAAGAGATCAAGCTTAACCTATTCTGTGAAACTGGTCAAACCAGACCTCATTATTAGCTAAAGCAGGATTCCAAAACCTGGTACCTTCCAACCTGATCCCTGCTATATTTGAAAGGTGATTGGATGAAAGAAGCCAGCATAACCAAATGTTTTCACCCAGTGCTAAATAGTGAAATAACGTTTTTGCAAATGTCCTTCACGTTTCTTCATACATAAGTGTATAGATAAAAAAAGAGAGAAATGAATGTCAGGAATGTCAAACTACTGAAGTTCCAAGGTTACTTGTGGCCTAGCTGTTTTTTCTACTGCATGGTCTTCCAGTTTTCACTTCATAATCCTGATCTGGTTTTCCCTTTGGGGTTGTAGTTAACCCTCATAAAGGAGATCTAGAGACTCCAAACTTTTTAAGAATGCAGGTTTTTCCCCCTTCCCAGCTTTAAACTCAGCTTTAAAGAATAATTAGGATTGGGACCTTATTGCACAGATAAAGATTCAAATCATTCCCTATACCATAAATATTCATTCAATTCACTATTTTCTCCTATGGCTGCTTTCTCTTCAATTAAATGAAGACCTCCAGCATAACTTTCTATATAGTCTCAATTCTCAAAAGGCTAGCACCGTGATGGCGAACCTATGGTACGTGTGCCACAGGTGGCACGCAGAGCACTCTCTGCGGGCATGCGAGCCGTCGCCCCAGCTCAGCTCCACTGCGTATGCGCGTGCGCCTCTCGCCGACCAGCTGGTTTTCAGGTCACTGCTGCGCATGCGCGGGGGCGGGGTGCATGCGGGAGACATGCGCGCATGCAGGGGTGGCGCATGGGGTCGTGCGTGCATGTGTGAGGGGCGGGGGAGCGTGCGGGGGCAGGGGAGCGTGCGGGGGCGGGGCGC
>QLTV01002845.1:934821-950721 GCA_003457575.1 Thermophis baileyi | reverse complement strand
TGGTGGACTTCGTTGAAGTCCACCAGTCTTAAAGTTGCCAAGGTTGGAGACCCCTGTTCTATTCTATTCATTTATTTATTTTGTGCCTTTGAGTCAGTTTTGACTCCTGGCAACTGCCTGGATTAGTTCTTGCAGTTTTCCTGGCAAGATTTTGGAAGTGATTTGCTATTGCCTCTTTCCTAGGGCTGAGAGAGAGAGTGACTGGCCCAAGGTCACCCAGATGGCTTTGTGCCTAAAACAGGACTTGAACTCACAGTCTAAAACATGACTGCACCAAATTTTGTCTTGTATTCTAATTTAGAAACTCCTAGAATTGCACAGACTTTTTACCTAGTTGCCAAGCATCACTTGAAGGCACAAAATACTGAACTAATACTGAATATTTATTGTCTTAAGGGATCTCAAGGATATGGCTTTCAGAAAGGAAAGGGACTAAGTTGTACTGAGACTGGTTTTCTGTTCTTTTGCAGCTTATTCGGCCCATCAATGCAATGCAGGAGCTTTGCAGATTAATGAAATCTTTCATCAGCACAAAAGGCAATCAGTCTGGGTACTCTAGTAATTATGTAGCAGGGGCTGGACTGCTGCCTATATCTTCTGAATTCTGCTACCGTCTTGGAGCCTGCCAGGTTGTAATGTGTGGCACCGGAATGCAAAGGTGAGAATTCAGAAAGGAGTGAGATCAAGAATGAAGTGCAAACATTAGCTATATTCCTATCCATATCTTCTAAGTTCTTCTTAGACATCCGTCCCGTGCCTTTGAATAAACTTGCAGGAGAATGTGGGGGTGCGATGGCTCAGCGGTTAAAGACGCTGAGCTTTTCAACTGGAGAGCTGACAGCCCGGGTTCAGGACCCGAGCTTTGTGCAATGGAATGAGCTCCACTTACCTGCCCCAACTCCTGCCCACCTAGCAATTTGAAAGCATGCAAAGTGCAAGTAAATTAATAGGTACCGCTTTGGTGGGAACAGCGTTCTGTGCACCTTTGGCATTTAGGCTTGCTGGCCACATGACCATGGAAATTGTCTTCGGACAATGCTGGCTCCCTTGGCTAAGAAACGGAGATGAGCACCATGCCTTAGAGTCGGACACGACTGATTGGGAAACCTTTACTTTTTTTCAGGGAAAAAATGTAGAGCAGGATGGGGAAAGTTTTTTAGCCCGTGTCCCACACTTGGTCTTTCCGTGGTATCCTTAGTGTTGCATTCCCTAAAGTAGGCAAGAACAAGATAGAATGAGTAGGACCAGGGCAAAGAATTAGTAGGGACTGTAGCAAACCCAAAGGTAATGGAATTTAATGGAAATGTGGAGATAATTAAAATTATATAATATTTAATAAATGCATCAATGTAATATTCAATCATTTTACCCCTATGACAATTGAAATGCATAATTTGGTGACATGTTTTGAAGGATGCTCTGGGAGGAGTGGGGCTGGTGGCAGCCTACAGGTTATGGATATCCATGGACGGGGTTAAATCAGCTTTTCTGACCAAGTGTCGTGTTTCTGAAGGCAATGCTCTTTGTTGTTATACGATTAGGAGCACACTTTGTGTGTCATTGGAACAAGCAGCAATACTGGCTCGAAGTCATGGACTTTTGCCCAAGTGTATTATGCAGGCAACAGACATAATGAGAAAGCAAGTGAGTATTAATGAAGCATTCAGTAAGTAATAGTAGCAACCATAAATTTCCAAATGGGACACTGAATATGTATATTTGTATGCACTACACAGAATTTTTATATGCAGAGTATCTACATCATGTAATGATACAAGAGGTAACAAAAATGACATGCTTATGATAACTATTTACAAACGTGTCTTGCTTTAAGCAAGACAGAAAGGTTTTGATTTCCCCAGATGTTAGCAAATTACAGTTTTGAGTGTCCTTCATTCCTGGTCCTGCTAATAGGGATGTTGCGAAGTGGCAGGGGAGCAACATCTGAAAAACCACAAGTTGCCCATCCTTGGTTTCAAGAGAGAAGGGCAGTGTGCAGAATATCCTCATGTACCCACTCAGGACACTTGTCAGTGTGCTATGGTATTGTCACTCTCTCACTAGCAGCTGCAAAACATACTGAAGACTTTCATCTTAAGCAAGCACTGACAACTAGTCTGCCAGCTCCCTCCTTTCCAGAACTGCTTTATGGCTATGAATAGATTTTTCAAATGAAAATAGTGTATTTCTACTTTGGTGTTCCTCCAGAGCCATACATAACTATTTTTGTATGTTTTTCTTTAGGGACCAAGAGTTGAAATCTCTGCAAAAAACCTGAAAGTGATGGATCAGATGCCGCAATCTGCACCCCGGTAGGTAGCTAGGTTCAATAGCAATAGCACTTAGACTTATATACCACTCCAATCTGGGTCCTCATTTTACCGATCTCGGAAGGATGCAAGGCTGAATCAACCTTGAGCCAGCCAGGTTTGAACTCCTGGCAGTGAGCAGAGTTAGCCTGCAA
Organism: Thermophis baileyi; assembly: GCA_003457575.1. Taxonomy (NCBI): domain Eukaryota; kingdom Metazoa; phylum Chordata; class Lepidosauria; order Squamata; family Dipsadidae; genus Thermophis; species Thermophis baileyi. The sequence goes on along the minus strand of QLTV01002845.1, from coordinate 948,257 downwards.
TATTGCATTTTAACTACTGTGCCAACATGGCTCTTTTAAAGAATCTGAAAAAAAGCTTTTGGGATGCAAAGTATTGATGAAAGATCAAATCCCGAGGCACCACTGGGATGATTTAAAAGCAACGATTATTAAATGCAGAAGAAAGGCACATACAATTGGACTGTTTGATCAGGGATAAATAATCTGTTTGAAATGAGTGGTAACTTCTAACGGCTGTTTCTGAACCAGGACTAAACAGATGAAGATTTCTGGATTGAATATATAAATACAAGTTATGTTATAGGAAGGAGAGGGCTTTTTGTTTGTAATTTTAAAAGAGGGTGAAAAGTTTTATTAGTTAGTGCTCAGTATGTTGAAGGTTGAAAGTCACTTCTTTATTAGTATCTTTGTTTCTTCTTCCTTTTTTTTCCCTTTTTTCTTTCTTTCTCTTGAATTTTTAAAACTTTTTCTTTAATCTTTTATTTTAATTTGTATTTATTTTTACTATGCCTATTAAAACATTTCAATAGCATTATTACAAAAAAGAAAGAAAGAAATTGGAAACTTTTTTTTAAGTACACCACCATAACTACCAAAGCTGAGAAGCTGGCTTCTGTTGTCACTCCGAAGATACTGACAACATTCCCTTGTCCGGTGTTTTGTCTGAATTTTCAATGTACTTTTTCAGCCTATTCTGCTATTATCTGTTAGCAAGTCATAGCAGACATTGGCTATATATATCTCAAAGGCAAAGTAGTATTTTGCATGCAAAATATAGTTGAAGTAAATGTCTATGGTGGTTAGAGTGCAGCACAGCAGGCTACTTCAGCTGACTGCTAGCTGCAGTTCAGTGGTTCAAATCTCACCGGCTCAAGGTTGACTCAGCCTTCCATTCTTCCGAGGTGGGTAAAATGAGGACCCAGATTGTTGGGGGCAATACGCTGACTCTGTGAACCGCTTAGAGAGGGCTGTGAAGCACTATGAAGCGGTATATAAGTCTAAGTGCTAGTGCTAGTGCTATGGAGATTCCCAGTCATCAGGTCATGGTTGTCCCAAAGGTGCTTTTTGAAAAGGCAACTGGACTTTCTTTGTTTTTGAAAAAGCACCTTTCGGTATAGTTGAAATCAGAAAAATTTGCTCTTATCTACTAGGCAGCTGCTGAAACAGTAGAGGACAAAATGGTCCAATTAGTTTTGCATGTTCATATCACTGAGCATTCCAGAGGGAGGGGAAGCATTCAAATGAATCTTTACATTTCATAGGTGAATTAGAGTTTACTTTTAATTATCTATTCCTTTGAGGGAGGTAATTTAGCACATCCCTGTCCCAAATGGAACCTGACTTTTACCCCTGGCATTTGGGGGCCACTTGAATGGAGTCACCTCTTGATTTATTATGGTGTAGGTCGCCAATTTACAGTCTGTGTTTTAGGTTTATGTATGTTTATATATTGTGTACATTTTAAAGTTATGTGGTTCTTTTTAGGTTTATAGTTTGCTTTTTAATAGCACTTAGACTTATATACCGCTTCATAGTGCTTTACAGCCCTTTCTAAGTGGTTTACAGAGTTCGCATATTGCCCCCAACAATCTGGGTCCTCATTTTACCCACCTCAGAAGGATGGAAGGCTGAGTCAACCTTGAGCCGGTGAGATTTGAACCGCCGTCAGCTTGAAGTAGCCTGCAGTGCTGCACTCTAACTACTGCGCCACCTCGGCTCCTCGAGGTTGTACACCACCCAAAGTCATGTTGTTGAGTTGCACAACCTCTTAAGTCCAGTGATAAATAAAACAAGTAAACAAATAAGTAGATTGTCTTCAGATATTGTGGACTGCTTCCTAATTCCTCACCAGCTTGACTGAATGTATGAAAGTTACGGGCGTCTAAGGTCTGGTGGGCAAGACATTGAGTATGGCTGTTTTAAAACAATTTGGTTTACTTTGGTCTGCCACATTATCCTTAAGGATCTTTTTGTAACACCAACTTCTTTGTCACATTTTGACAGAATCTACCAGTTATGTCAACCGCCTGCAGATGGAGACTTGTAAGAGGAAAGGAAACAGATTATCTTGGAGTCACAGAAGGGTTCAGCAGAAAGCAATTCTGCCTGAGTACTGTCTTATGCCGGTGGTGCTGAGTCCAGAAGACAGGGGACAGTCCCGGTTTCTATTTTTTAGGTACTCTAGTGCACTAGGGACTTCTCTTTCCCCTTGTTTCCTGCGAAATTACAAGAGCAGGCACGCTTACTGTTTCTGGGCTCGATGCAGAAGTTCTTCAAAATTAAATCTCCAGGTGATGGATGGATGGAAGAATCACCTCTCTCAGGTTGCCTGACATGGAACATTGTGGATTCTGAATTTTGGATGGGCACAGATGATCCAAACTAAAGCAAACCTACCTGCCATGGTGTTTGGAGTACACAGAGTTTCTAGCAAAATGTTGGCCAGTTGCCTTGAATAAGAGTCTCACAAACACTCACTTGCACTTTGAAATTTTGAATGGCACACATTCTCTGGTTTGTTCAAAGAATTTTTCACTTCATATTAATATAAACCAAGCTCAACTCTATAAAATACACATTCCATGAGACTTTCTACAAGAAATTCCTTTTAATTTTTATTGTAAAGTTCAGAAGTTAACACATTAAAAAAAAAGTAATGGTCCATTATGTATTCTGGAAATACAGTTATATTTTACCAGTGAGAATAACAATGAAGGATTTTTTTTAAAAAAAAAGTTGTTACAAAAGAGAAGCAAGACGCAGCTATTTGCTTCAATAATTTAAACATATGAAGGTTTTTGAAGCAAGGACAGAAATATACTTATTTATGTGGCATAGAAGATCTTTTCTGGAATATGTTACTATATATGCAAGATTTAAATAAAAAGTATTTGTTTCAAAGGGGCCAATAGACTGGTAGATATGTAGTAGTTTACTGAAAATATTATTGTGATATTTAAAACTTTGCAGTATTTAATCAGTTTTTTTAAAAAAATAGAATACAAGTAGGTTGTAATTTATAACAAAAATTTGGTTGTGTATATAATGTACTTAATTTTTCCCAATTTTAGAAATGTTTTTAGTTTGATCAGGATGATTACTAGAATGGTGGTTTACTTTTAAATTACCATCTGCAATGTAATTTTTTTTCTTAAAAAAAAAAAAAGAGCAATCTCAGGCCAGAAATAATAATGTTTTCGTGGAGTGAGTGCCTTAAATTAATTATCCAAGTCAGTCAAGTGAGTAGGATAAATTAAGAGGAATAAAACTAATACTTGTCTATATCAATAATAATTTAACAGCATAATATGCTGTAAAATGCATATTTCTGGGCATGAATAGAAATTCCTTAAAGTGACATGGTATTTAAGGCATGCAGAAAAGAATGACGTGGTGGGGGAGGGTGTCTTTGAAGAGGGCATTTAATAAGCTTCAGTGTTTGCTAATAATCAAAACTTTATTTTTATGTGTTACACTGAAAATGGCTCCTCTGCTTCTACTCTGAGTGAGGAAGTTGATGAGGAAGAAACATACTGTCATATCTGAATTTATTTGAGATTCTAGTTAAAAGTACAATTTCATTTCTGATTGGTGCCTAAGACTATCGTTTATTCATATTAGAATAAATAACCATTATATAATTAAATGGCCAGCAGATGGCAGTCTTAGGCTTCCTGGTGAAAACCACTATACTACCCCCCCTCCCCAAAATGGATTTTAAAAAATCCAAAACCCTTAGTTGAAAAATAACATTTAATAGTTGCTTTTAATAAGTTACTGAATGGAACTCATGTAAAGTTAGTAACATTTTCTGGAAGATTTGCTCAGCAAACTGGAGTAATTGTCTTAGTCCATGCTGCTTGGGTGCTATAATTGAAATATAACAGTTTATTCTCCCCATCATATACAGTAAACATGGTGAGCATCCAAATATAGGCTCATTTAAAATAGTTTATCCGGGATAGAGACTAATATTTTACATGAGACTTTCTCAGCAAATTGCATCTAGGTGTACAACTAACGAAGGTGCCTGTCTATTCGTGATTGCTGAGCTAGTGAAAAATTAGATTGGAATAAGTCTTGCATCAATTAATCTGCATGGCCCAGCATCAATTAATCTGCCTTGTGCCCTTCAGTTTCATTGAGACATTGTGAGGATTGATTCATGTAACTAATATTGGGGCCTAATTAGAATGTCAAGAATTTTATTGTCGCTCTTGCCTACCACACACCCCATTGAATGTAAACATCATGCACCATAGATTCAGCTGCCATGTACAAGCATGAAACGCCTTATGGGGATAGTTAAGGATTCCTTTCAAAGGAACCGGTCGCTTGCTGTTTGCCTAATTCACATCTTTCATCTTCAAGTCTACACATTTTGTACTGTTGAGGATATTGTACAATGGCATGTGAGAATTCACCAAGGCTGCAGTCTATATTCTCTAAGCATTGTCCAGCGCACAGAAGTGAGCATACGGAGGGGAAAGTAGAACTACATCTCTTGCAACAACATTTGCACATTTGGAGAACGCCTGTAAACCAGGCCAGGTACATATAATGACATTGAAAGGGTCACAAGGCCTTGGGATAGGTTCAGTAGAAGAACAAAAGTGCCGTGTCAGATACCAACTACAGAGAGCATGGTGTAGAGCTGTTTTTGCTATCCCAGCTGAACTCACTACCATGTCCTAAATTCAGTCTTCTACATCTAATTCTCCAGATATGCTGGGTGTCATCTCCCAGAATCCTTAGCTGTAGTAGCCATTGCCTAGTAATGCCTAAGTAGCTGATGTCACACACTGTTGCTCTGAAGTAAGCACTAGGTGAAATTCTCCTATACAATTACATTGAAAATCCACTGCATGTTTTTCATGGTTTCCTCCCTTAGAAGCCTGCAACTGACAGTTCCCCAATCACAGCACTGAAACTAGCTCCTGGAAGCTCCCTTACTCATCTCTGTCACACACAGTAAAGGAGCAATCACTTCTCTTTATAATAAACTTATATGGGGTCTTTCTGAAGACATTGGTTTTGCCAATCTGGGGAAGTAACAGAACATATTTTTATAGCAATATGTAACTGGCATTTTCAGATGTACTGTATGTATATAAAAAGTACACCGTCCTGGTAAAGTCAGCTCCGGTTGCTTTCTTTCATTTTTCCTTGCTGTATTGCTAATGGTATGTATATGTGTATGTGATAAGATAAATGAGGTAATACATTTGATGTCTAACCTATTTTGTCCATTCATTGACCATCCATGTGGTTTCTATTGGTGCTGGCTTGTTTGCCTCTCAAATTGGTTACTCTCGTAACTCAATAGAAAACTGATGAATTGAATGTTGTTTTTGTTTTAATTAGTCTCTCAAGCAGATATTTGTCTATTATGAAATGACAGTTCCCACAGAAAAGTTCCTTTTAAAACTATGCTTTATTTAAAAAAAAAAGTTGCCATTTCCTGGTTTTATAAACACGATGAGAGAAGATTCTAATTCCTCTGTTCTGCCAAACTTCTTAGCTTCTCTAAGTGGGAATATATATATGCATTAAACTGCAGCTGTGTTTCATTAATTCTGAGGATCCTTATTGACATAATGAAGAGAATAATATGGAAAATTTGGCATTTGATTCAGACATTACGTTACTGAGAGTTTGGGTTTCATTTGCAGTGCCCTTTCCCATTAAATTTGCAAATATCTTCACTAAAAACTGGTGGAGAACTTTGTTCAAAAAAGAATGCAGCCCATAATCCAGAACAGGGTCCCAGAGGTCTAGATGAAAATGCAGTATGTGATGTCATTCCTGTCTGTATCAGTGAAGATATCTAAGTGTGGTCATAAGTTTCCACTCATCAAGATCTACAGCTAAATCTTGATTGGATTTGTTTAACATCCTAAGCTAGGCTAAAAAACTGGGTATTTTGTGATTGAACGTGATGAAAACCCGGCATCTTTTAGCATGCAAAGTAGCCTATTGTGTTAAGCCATTATCAGAATGTGCAAAACCAAATGTTCTGGAGATGCAACATTTGGAATGTTCCAACAGTGAGAATTCTGGAATGTTCTGTTCCTTCTTCAGACCTACCAAGCTGTCTGTGATGTAGTTTTCCAAACAAAACAGCCTTGTTTGTGGAGTTAGGCCATGTGCAAAACACCGCAATCGCCACAAACTAATTCTAATTTGGAGGATTAATGGATCACTCCAGAATCGCTGGCTTAATGTGATCTGAAGAAGGATTGGATTGTTAGCTTTTGTACATACCTAAGCCATAATATGGTTTAGTTTGTTGGATATAATATGTAATGTGAACACAGTAGTGTTATTCCAGAGATAAGGTAGATTCTTCTCATACTTAAAATTACCAGGCAGTTAACATTGTTAAATCTGGATAAAATGAAAACATCTTCTAAATGAATAATTGCAGTTTCTACTGCAGAAAAGTTCGAGATTAGTTCTAGGTTAAGCATTTACTCTAATACTAAGGTTAGTGTGTATGTAGAAATGGGGGAACAGAAACAAATTTTTATTACACTGATCTATGGTGTGCTTAATCATGGATTATTAAATAAGCCACAAAGGGTTAGTTCATAATATATTCCAAGGCGGAAACATTTATTTATTGAGTATATTTATATCATATATACACTCTCAATGGCTCACGACCTAAAAAACTAATAATAATAATTCATTAATTACCTACTGCCCAATTCCCAGTAATTCCCTGATTGAAACTCCACACCATCTGTATGTGTGTGTCACATGTGCAATGCCCATGAAAAAAGGGAGGAGCTTCAAATTGCACAGTTGCAACTGCCACCTTTACTTTTTTTGACAGGATGGAAGTGGTATATTGGATCTGAATGAATATGTTCTACAAATTCTTCAAAATACGGAGGTTTTTTTTTTTTTTAAAAAAATTACAAGTAGCTGCTATAATGAATTTATTATATGCCAATTAAACTTATAAAAGCTCACTGTGGCCAGTGAAAGGAGAAAATGATAATTTCATTAGTTTCATGCAATGGCTTCTGTAACTGTGTGTGTGTGTGTGTGTGTGTATGGTGGGTTTTAATTTTCCAGCCATTACAAGCTATTTGCTGTGTCAGTCTCATTCTCCATGCACACATAAAAGCAGAAAGCAAGCAAGAAAAAGCTTGCAAATGTTTTTCAACTGTGAAAAGTTCTCACAGCTTGATTCAATAAACTTCTGCAGGAAAGTGTTGGATGTATCAGATGTTGATCTATCCTGAGTTATTTCACAGTGCCAGCATTGCTAGATGACTCATCCCTGGAACGTGTTGACTTGTTCGCAACTGCTACCCTGCCAGATCTATCAGGATGCCAAGATTTTAAAAAAAAAATCATTGGCAAGATAATGGCGTGACAGGAGTAGAATGAGGGCAGCCCACATGGCGACGCATGCTGTTTTCCATTATTTCATCGCTGCTTTGTAAAAGAGTTTCTGAAGAGAAATCTTTACAATCTGTTTTAAGGATCTAAGTATTGGGTCCTGCGAGTACAACATTCAGGTCTCTTATGGCTCTGTGGACACATCTTACTAATATTGTTGCCCTGAGAAATAATGGGGTTGCTTATACTGCGGTGATGAATCTCCTCTCCTGCCCAGATTGAAGTGACAGCTGCTTATAATGTTTGAGAGAATGTCCATCCATGGAAGGATAGGGGAGGCCTTATCCGTAAAGAGAGCTCCCATACCGTGGGGCAGGCAAGCCACACACCAGCTCCTTGTGCACAACCAACCAAGCCAGCCGAACCAAGAGCATATGTTGAACTGCAGTTAAAACAGAACACACATGAATCATAGTTTGAAAACTAGGCTGGTTGCTTTACTTGCGTCATCAGATATAATCTGGATAGGAGAATTAATTAGAGATTAATCCTCCCTTCTGGTCTTTGGATGCAAAAATAGGAAACTGGGAATTCATGCCATTTTTTAATCTGAGAGAGGAAATGGGAATGGTGAAAATAAATCTCTTTACACGCACACATTGGTATACAGCCAACCAGCCAGCCAGAAAGTGTAGTTGGGACACACTTATTTTGCACCAACTTTATTATTTTATTTTTGTAAAGTGTTAATAAGCAAAAAATATTAGCTGTCCAGGAACTTCAAAATGTTTGTTAATCAGTAGACTGGGACTGGCCACAGTTTGCTAGTTCATCTGATGCTAGAGCAATTGGTAAGTGCTAGTAGTGAGAACTGCATCAGCCCGGACTCAATAAAATGTGATTTTATTAGCAAGTTGCAGGATACAATCTGGGTTGGTCACTGGTACCAGAGATTTAGTCTTCTGAGCTTTTGGACTCACGCTGGAGTCCATCCTCAGAGAACTTGAGATAGACAGAAATTCAAAAACTTGGAAGACTAATGTGACCCAGATTGGATTCTGCAATCATTATCATGGAACGTGTATATTTGCCTTCATTCATTATTAGCAGGTCTTGAAAAGCTTAACTATGATACAATCTACCCTGTTTCCCCCAAAATAAGACATCCCCTGATAATAAGCCCAATCGGGCTTTTGAGTGCATGGCAATAAGGCCAAGCGCTTATTTCAGGGTTCAAAAAAAAATAAGACAGGGTCTTATTTTCGGGGAAACACGGTAACATAACATAAATATTTATGTTATTTAATAATAATTTTCTGATTGGCATAGTGTATATCACGCCTAGTGTATAACACTTGTTGAGGGGAAAGACAGAGAGGGAGAAGGAGAGGAAGAGGGAGAAATTAGGGAAGGAGAGGGAGATAAATTAAAAATAATCTGCAACTGAACACCTGACACATCATTGCTTGGCAATGAGGCTTTGGAGGTGTTCATGGTGGAAGGAATGCATGGAGAAAAAAACCCACTGAAGTTAGGACTGTATCTTGTAGAAGAAAATATCCTTGAAACTGGTGCTTCGTGTGAAAAAAAATAAAGATGAGCTTTCTTTAGGAAATAGGTAGGAAAGCTTACGTTACTTTAATCTTTCTACAGCTAAAAACTTGTAGCATGTTGTCCTCCATTATGGAGAGAGGAGTCCAGAGGTGGGTTGCTGCCGGTTCGGACTGGTTCATTAGAACCGGTAGCGGAAATTTACCACCGCTCGCCGAACCGGCAGCAAAGACTGGCAGTCCACGCCCCTGAACCGGTCCTCCGGTCGCTGCGCCTTGAAAAATAACCGTCTGCGCATGTGCAAAGGCTTCTGCGCATGCACAGAGGGTCATTTCCGGGTGTTTTGCACGACACGCACTTCCATCGTGATCAGAACCGGTAGGGAAGGTAAGTAGAACCCACCCCTGAAGGAGTCCCCACATTGCACAGTTCAAAGACAGAAGAAAAAGAGAAGTGAACTGAGAGAGGAAGGAAGTAATGAAAACCTTCAGAATATCTGTAAAAGGCTTGTTATATAGAGACATGCAAAATTTTGTAAAAAAAAAAAATTATCTAACTTTACATGTCTTGCCCTGTTGGTCAGTAGGTTTATAGATGGTGAAAGGTGCTGTGTACAAAGCTGATTTCCAACACTGAAGAATTGGTTCCTTCTGGTACTTCAACTCACTAAGATGAACATCCATAAAAATCAATGAAAGATCCATAGATACCTTTGCTTGCAACATTTGAAACCCAGCAGTGGGCATAAAATTACAAATACAGATGTTTCAGAGCACAGCTAAAATGCTCAGTTGATATTCAATAGGATAAAAGTTAAAAATCACACATTTCAAAAGGCTTGGGAGGATAAAAATTAGTATTACTGTTAGACAGCACACATTTTGCACAACCAAAATGCAATTGCTAGGGTTGTTATCTAAGTAGACAGCAACCACTTCACCTTTTGGCTTATTGTTCCCAAAATGGTTGAGCCAAGCAAGAGGAAGAGGCATGGGGGTTATGATGGTTCCACTTCAGTGGAAGTGGTAGTGGACCAGTGGTGATGGCAGAGCCAGCAATGCTTTTATTCTTTCTGCATGGATGGGCTACCCAGCGACAAGAGGCAGGTGTTACCAGAAAAGCCAGCTGTGGGAGCCAGCTGTTGGAGGCTGAAATGTGTGTGTGCCAGTGTTAGGAAAAAGTTGTGGAAGAAAGATGGAGCAGAAGCCACCATCTGCTGGGAAGGAGTTCCTGCCAAGTCTCCCAACTGCAGCCTTTGGAGAAGATTCACAGAGGAGGAAGAGGAAGAAGGTAGTGCCAGGCACCATGGCAGCAGTTACAATAACAGCTGGGACTATTCTGACACCCTGGGCTCTGCCAACGCTTCCTCTAAATTGGGTCTCTGATGATCATCCAGAAGACTAGGACAGCTCAGTGCTGGCTATTAAGGGATCTGGACCTGCTCCATCTCTGACTGTTCTTAGATTTTTTTTTTTAAAAAAGTTCATACGAAGTGGACAAAACACCAACTAAAAAACACCTTGTCTGGTGTTAACAATGTTCTTTCCTTGCTAGACGCAATCTTATTTTAATTGACCTCCAATGCAGACCTCTGAAGGCTTCAAGGCTGGCTAAAGAAGAATGCAGCTTTAAGTCTCTAGGAAAGGGTTTCCTTTGCAGTGATTGCTTTGTGTTTTTGTCTATACCAGAGGTCTTCAAACTTGGCAACTTTAAGACTTGTGGACTTCAACTCCCAGAATTCTCCAGCCAGTTCTGGGAGTTGAAGTCCACAAGTCTTAAAGTTGCCAAGTTTGAGGACCCCTGGTCTATACTGTATGTCTTAGGGATGGAAGGGGTGGAGGGATGATTATGCATTGAAAGTATCATTACACAAGACACATGCTTAAAATCCTTGTGAAAGCCTGACCTAAAAGTGGATGAGGATTTGTACCTGGATCATGGCTACTGACTCTGCTAGTGCAACTTGAGAGTAGTGAAGATTAGCATATGATGTCTTTTCCATTCATTCCAACTTTGAGTGGATTTCAGAATTGATGTGGCTTAAAAAAAATGACTGGTGTTTCAATGCACTCCAGCAACTCTTCAGGTTTCTCATTTTAACTCTGCCTTTTGGGGTAGACAGACTATGAAGTTACCATTTTTAAATGTATCACGTGGGCAAATACATCTCCCCACACATCCAGCCCTTTCCTTTAGCAATTGATAACATTGCAACAAACCACACAGTCAAAACTTCAGGCTGTGAAAAGTCTCACTAGTGCACAGGCTTAATGCAATATGTATGCCTGAAATATTGCATTCAATACTTAATGAGCTTTCCCCATCCTTTCCCCAAGCTAACTATATTGACTAAGAATTATGAGAGACAAAGTCAACTAAAAAGGTTACCAGGTTGAGAAAACGGTTTTACCCTGAACAGAGCTAAGCTAGGAAAACATGCCCTTTGGATGCAACTGAAAGCTCCCAGCATCTCTCAGTACTCCACATGCTATTGAAGCTGTGGGAAGCTGAAACTCACCCATAACTGGAGGACCACAAGATCCCATTCTTCCTTAGGAAAAAACATTCAATTCAATTATATTTATTGACTTTATTCCATTTATAGGCTGCCCATCTCACCATGGTGATTCTGGGAAGCTAACAGCAGTGAAAAACACAACTAAGGATTAAAATAATAAAATAAAATTGGTAGAATCACAATTAACATAACCATCTCAAGGGCTCTAACTGACTATCCAATCTCCAAGCTCTGAAACACAGCCATGTCTTCTGGATCTTGCAAAAGGACCAATCTAATCTCCAGGAGAAGGAAGCTCCAAAGGGCATATGGCATTCCTTAATTGATAAGTCCTGTTGCATACATCTTTGCCTGGATCTGATGCAGAGGTGGGTTCCTCCCGGTTCGCACCGGTTCTATAGAACCGGTAGCAAACCGCTGGTGACGTCACGGAGCCGGTTTTGTCGGTGCCAGTCCGTGGATGCTGCCATCTTTTTTTGGGGAATTTTTTTTGGGGGATTTTTTTGGGGGAATTTTTTGCTATTTTTTTTGTTCTCCGCATGCGCAGAAGCCGAGTCCCCGCTACCATCTTGTTTTTGGCTTTTTAAAATTTTTTTGAGAATTTTCATCACTGCGCATGCATGCGCGCCTGCACAGCGTGGCCACGTGGCACGGCCACGTGGCATGCAATGTGTGCGCAGCCACACAGCCTAGGAGGAAGCGAACCGGCAGTGAGGTAAGTTAGAACCCACCCCTGATCTGATGGGATAGGTAGAAACACTTGGGGAGAGGCAGTCCTGCAAATAACTCAGCCCTATGCCATGAAGGGCTCGGTGGGTGACCACCCAGAAGCATAATGAGATCCAATGCAGCTCAGAGAACTGAGATCTGATAAATGCTATCATTTCCTACATATAACATTTATAACAATGTTGATTTCACCATATTATCCTTTCATCATCTGCCATCCCATTTCTTTGCAAGAAATACAATAAGACAACAATAACAAAAAATCCAGGAATATTATTCGTTGCTGCAAAAAGCTCTGTAGTTGGGCCTATTAGAAAATATATATATGGGAGCACTTCAGTGACAATGAACATAATGAAATATTTTAATGATTATGGAGAATCATCAGTTGATTTTTGAATGTATGCATTAAATAGAAAGAGGCACATGGAGGCCACATAAATGAAGTGCAGGAACAAAAGGCATCTTGTCTGTTGGGCAGCTGTCAGTGCACCTTCAAGAATATTTTGGAATTGTCTTGTGGTTTTAAAAAATAGATAGGAAGCCTATCTAAAAAAATAAACAACAAAGTTTACATATTGCCAAGGCTGAATATTAAAACAATATGACCCCTTTTCTGAATGAGTTTGGACTTTTCTTCACACTGACCAGAAGATGGCACTAATTGCTTGAATATAACCCAGAGCCCCAAACTACTAAATATATATTTAAAACAACAAAAACTGGAGTTTGATCTCCTGGAGTCATGCAAAAAAATAAAAAAAGTTTAGACTCTTTTACATAAATAAATGAATATTGAGGGTGTTTGATCAAGATGCTGACAGAATTCAAAGTCCAGTCTATTGGAGGATTCTAGTAGTGTCAGGCCAAAGAAAGGAATATTCTATCTACTGCAACTTCTCCAACACAATTGTACCCCTCCGAAACATAGCAAATCCAGCCATCTCTTTTGGCTTCCTATTCATTTGTTGCCCTATTCAAGGTGCTGGCACTCAGCTATAAAGTCTTGATGACTTTGGAGCTGAAGTGACTGAAAAGGATGCTTTCTCTCACCCAGAGCCATCATCCAAAACTTTTTTCTGAGTGCCCAAAACGTTGGCAAAACTCTGGTGTGCCGCCCACAATCATGCCTTCTCCGTAGTGTCTGGGAATATCCTGACCTGACAACTACCTAATTATCTTTTCAGTGTTAAGGAACAATTTTCCTCCCAGGGCTTTTAATATTAACTTTATATTTATATTGCAGCTGTGCTTTCAAGTCTTAATTCTGTTTCTAGCGGTTTTCATTACTGTTTTGACTCACTGT
>QLTV01002845.1:909595-934763 GCA_003457575.1 Thermophis baileyi | reverse complement strand
AATTGCAATAATTTCCTTTTTGTTAGATTTACAAAATAAGTTGTTTAAAATGCTAAAGTAATTTGTAACCAGGATCAACAACCATTTGAATGGAGTACAGAAAAAGACTGCCTGTTTAGAAGAAAAAAGTTGGTTTATTCGACTAAGGATAAAATGGGATATGTTGTCATTTTATTATTATTTTATTTTATTTATTTAATTTATTTATTTTGGGACATTAGGACAGGGACGGTAGGCACGCTGGTGCGCTTATGCACGCCCCTTACAGACCTCTTAGGAATGGGGTGAGGTCAACGGTAGACAGTCTAAGGTTAAAGTTTTGGGGGTTTGGGGAAGAAACTACAGAGTCAGGTAATGTATTCCAGGCATTGACCACTCTGTTGCTGAAGTCGATTTTTTTGCAATCAAGTTTGGAGCGGTTTACGTTAAGTTTGTATCTATTGTGAGCTCGTGTATTGTTGCGGTTGAAGCTAAAGTAGTCATTGACAGATAGGACATTGTATCAGATAATTTTGTGTGCTACACTTAAGTCAGATTGAAGGCGGCATAGTTCTAAATTTTCTAGGCCCAAAATTTCAAGTCTGGTGGCATATGGTATTCTGTTGTGAACAGAGGAGTGTAGGACTCTTTGTTGCCCTATTCAAGGTGTAGGACTTCTCGTGTAGGACTCTTCTCGTTATATGTTTCTATTTATAGTTTCTTCTTTTAGAAAGTTTTGTAAGCCAGAGGGTTGTGATAAAGATGATTTGCTACAAAAAGCAAAGACATAACTCCAATGCTACAAATTTGATGCTAGGAATTTGAGTGGCGGGGTTTTGTAATTATCAGGAATCAGAAGAATGGGAAGAGAACGTAAACATAAACAGGAAATCACAGGATGAGATAAAAAGGGTTCTAACAGACAGAATGGAGCCGGCAAGGAAGTAAAAATGAAGAGGGAGTTCACACAGATGAGAGGAGAGGAAGAAACAAAACTAAAGAGTTTGGAAAAGATATAATAATTATGGAATAATGGAGAAACAGACCAAGAGGTGAGTCTCAATCAACCTTGTCTGCATTGAATCACCAAGCCATATCTTTTGACTCTTAAGAAGGGTGGGGTGGGGGCTTTAAAAAAGTCAAAATTGCAGCTATGATTAGATAACCCACTGCACTGCTTTTTTTTTTTTAAACATGGGTCACATTTATGAGATATATAAAAAGGGGTAGAGCTCTGCATGATTGTGGCTTTCATCTTGACTTTTCTGATTCGCCAGGTCATCCCTGATTTGTACAATAGGCAAGTGCTAATTCCTGGAAATACTAAGTCTTCTATGCCATTGGAACACAATCCTTCTTTGTTAGATTTATACTATAGCCTGCAGTTCAAGATAGGGTTCCTGGCGTCACAGTTGTTTTATCCTCATGACCCTGTAAAGGCTGAAACAGTAGAGACTTGAAACTGGATTGCCTAGACTAGATGGAGCTCAAGTTTTGGATTGCTCCATCATGCACCGTGCATCTTTAAGTCAGGCAGGACATGAGTTAGCAGTCTTTTAACCATGGTGTAGGAAACGGGTGAAATAGGAAGTTAAGCAAAGTCTCCTTTGAATGGAATTTGATCGTGTGATTTCAGGAATGCCTAGCATCATGGACAATATAGAAATGGTTTACTATTCCCAGAAAAAAATACTTCCTATTCTAGTTACAGTTCCAGGATTCTCTGGCAGTCTCCCATTCACATACTACATCTATTTAGCTTCCCAAGTGAGTTAGAGGCTGTCATCTGCTGAGAATTAGGAATGAGTTATTCATATGGTACATCCAAAGCAAAATACCATTCCACTTAATGTAGAAAGTAGAGAGCCAGTTTGATGTAGCGGTTAAGCACCAGGCTAAAAACCGGGAGACCATAAATTCTAGTGCTACTTTAGGCACTAAGTCAGCTGGTTGACCTTGGGCCAGTTACTCCCTCTCAGCCATAGGAAACAGGCAAATGGCAAACCACTGCTGAAAAATCTTGCAAGAAAACTTCAGAGACTAGTATAGGTGGTCACCAGGACTCAACATTTATTTAGAAACACAGCTTTATTTTGTTGCTGGCATCCAGAATCTAAAGTTGAGTATAATATTACTTTACTATTTGTATGAAACAATAACACTATATATCTATAGCAGATTTACATAGACATGTACATATAAAAACATGCAAGTATAACACATATTATATGTGAACGCACAAGTATGCCAGTGGTGTGCTCCGTTGCTCTCTCTTTGACCTGAGAGATTTGTGGATGCTACAAATGTAGTCCAGCAATTAAAACTAATGAAATAGGAGATCTTATTCCAACATCACTGTTGATAAATTCCACACATAATGCAATTTGCTGAAATACAATATCTGAAAAGGGAAGGGAACCATCTTGCCTTTTCTCTCAGATAATAAAATGCCTTGAGATGAGGTTACAAAAATTCTTGGTTAAAATCCTCTCTCATCCAAGAATCTATTAGACCTTGTTGCTCAATGCTTGAGATCTGAGAGCACAAAAATTTCACGAGGAAGCTGCTACATGAGGAGTTTTTCAGATTAGGGAGTGAGAGCAATCGGGAGACTGCTGAAATTTAGAGAGGTGTGCAATATCAACACATCCAGCACCTCCAGCCATCTCACTACAGATAAGTAACGCTAAAAACTGCTTTGAAAATGAGATAAATGTAAAGACGTTTCCAAATGAAAAACATGTTAGGAAATTGGAGAAGATTGCAGTATTATTCCCAGGTAAGTGCTTGCAGAATTATGTTTAAAATTGAACTTTGGCCAAGTGATTCCCTTTCTCCACTCGCAGAAATGCAGGTAATCCTCGACCTACAATAGTTCATTTAGTGACATTATAACGATACTGAAAAAACTGACTTATGACCATTTTTCACACTTATGAATGTTGCAGCATCCCCATGGTCACATGATCAAAATTCGGATGCTTGGCAACTGACTCATATTTATGACAGTTGCAGTGTCCCAGGGTCATGTGATCATCTTTTGTGACTTTCTGTCAAGCAAAGTCAATAGGGAAGCCATATTCACTTAACAACCACGTCACTAACTTAAAAACTTCAGGATTCACCTAACAACTGTGGCAAGAAAAGCTATAACATGGAGCAAAATTCACTTAACAAATGTTTCACTTAGCAATAGAAATTTTGGGCTCAATTGTGGTCGTAAGTAAAGGACTACCTGTACTACTAGCCTACCCAACATTGATTATTTAGGCAAAACATTTTAAATAACTTTAAAAAGAATGATTATGTCATCCTTTTGAGGTAGGCCAGATCAGGAAACAGAGTGGACCAAGGTCTATTGAAACATTATTTTATTGTTGCAGTGTATAATAATAGCATCTTTAAATTCTGACAGCTTCTGTCTTCCCACTCCTATTCCAAAGAGAAACAAAGTGGGGTGATCTTGAGTTTCTTTCTCATTCCCTCCTTCTTTCTTGGGCTATAAACTTCTTCTTACAATCAGCTGCCCAATACTTTTATCAAGGCCATCTCTATACTTCTCTACAGAATATGACACAATGATATGCCATCCAACTCCCAACATTTCCAACCTTATTGGCTGGGAATTCTACAGCTGAATTTCTAAGACACCAGAAGTGTGCCAAATTGGATATGAGTGTAATATGCTGAGCCATAGACCTAAAATGAAATGTGTTGCTGCAGTAAATTTCATTTTTCAAGGAATTGCAGAACTGCCTCATAAACTAAACTAGACCGAAGCCCAAATATGCTATTTCATAGAGCTACTTCATCCATAGCTTTCAATGGCAGAAAGATTTATGACTAGCTATCTCCTTCCTCAAAACTGCTACAGCCAGAAATGGTCAAACCATGAATCCTTGACATACAGGTAAAATGATGCAGGCTATGTGAGTGTAGCCATCAGAAAAATCTACCCTTCCATGACTTGATTAAAACATGAAGCTTCTGATTTCAAGGCAGCTGTTAAAGAAATAAATAATGCCATGGTGAAAAACTGGTTAAGCAACTTCATCTTCAACCCCGAGTCAGTTGTGAAGGAAAATAAAAGCCTTCTTCGGAAGCAGCCTTTTGTCTCATCAGAATATGGAAGATAAATGTTGATGTTTCTATGGCTTTTTGCCTACTGAATGCTTCAGTAAATGAATGAATAGCTGTTCAGCTTTGTTTTCCATTCTTTGAAAAATTCAGTTGAAGTGCGATGTCTGCCCGTTTTCGAAAGTTTTTTTTTAAAAAACAAACAAACAGTTTTTCCATTTGCTATGTGTACACTTAATACTGTTCTCTGCTTAGTTATTGATTCCACCAGCTTTTGTTTGTCAAATGCAACAATTTAATTTTCTTGCACAAATAAACTAATTTTTCTCCTCAGTTTCTTTCCTTGCTTTTAAAGCAAGGAAATTATATTATCAGTGATTTCAGGCAATTTTATACAAAGCTCTCTCCGTGTTTTTGAAGGACATAGAGTTCACTGAAACAGGGTGTGAAGGGGAGGGGAGGGGGCAACGAGGCTATGAAATGGTTGATAGTGTGGTTTAAAAATATAATTTGTTGGTATGTGAGTGAATATGTGTTTTTGTTTTTTTATTTTACTGTTCCATTTTATGTGCAATGTTTCGAATAACACCCCTCTTTGTAGAAGGTAGAGAAAGAAAAATAAGAATGCACCCAAAGTGAAAACAAACCAACCCAACAACACGGTACAGACGTTAGAAACAAAACTGAACTCGACCACAGATTTGCAATATATAAACTGACAATTCATGTAAATCATGTTCTATTGCGACTGCTTTCAAGGATCACTGGATAATTGGAGTTCCATTGCCAAAATTATGCACAGGACTGATGCTAGATAAAGGAATCCAAGATTCAAAATCATCTCGGCCTTTGAGAGTGGTTCATGCCAGGCCCAAAACCCATCACATCAACAAGCCCAAATAGAGTTGGTGGTTTGAGCATAAAATTGCACAAACTCACTTTAGTTAGTGCCACTGCTAAAGAATTAGGTGTTAGAAACTTTCACCTACTGTTACTTATTTCTTTTCCACTAAAGTCTGATCATCCTTCAAAGTTATTAGGAAAAAGCTTTCATATTAAGATGGGCATAGTCCTTTGTTTTAATGCATCTGTTATTTAATACATATACTGTATCTGTATGAAATTCATATTAAATATAAAAGCATTTGGAAATTTGAAGGTGCCCACCAACAGTGAACATTTGGAAGAGCCGAGAGAACTAATCACATTAGGTCTGTGCAAATATTCAGTTTGAAGATTTGATTCAAAGATAATTTGATCAAAGTGATGAAGCAAATCACTTGCCTCTTTCTGTGGTTTATATTTTGGAAAAGGTGATGTATTTTCTTTTCTTAAGTAGTGGCCAAACTGAGTGGTGGTGGTGGTGGAGAAGGAGAAGAAGAATATTTTGCTGTGGCATCTCAATGCATCAACATTAGGAAAAAGCTATTATGCCCTACACTTCTCTTACACTGTCTGCATAAGCAAAAGTATTTATAGGTCTCTGCCATAAGCTGTTCAGGGAAGTTAGCTGCTCATAAATATAACCTTTGCTTTCTAAGCACTTATACTTCTTTTCCTAGGCATCAACAGGAGGAGACTACAGTATCAAGCTCAATGTTTCAGTCCAGCTGAATAGGTATTTTCCCTGTTTGTTTGTTCACCTTGCCCTAGGAGAACAATAATTGCTCTGTTATCATTGTGTCTCCATTTCTGTTTATAGCCTCAAGTATAAGGTGCCTGTTCCTCAACTAGTCACTGTGAATGTCTGCTTTTTTTTAATGGCAATCTTCTCCAACTGGGCACTCTCCAGATATGTCCCAACTATAACTTTTGGAACTGTAAACCACTGAAAGTCGTTGATTGAGGTGGATGGCTATAGAAATTGATTGAATGAATGAATGAATGAATGAATGAATGAATGAATGAATGAATGTTGGAACTACATTCCTAGATGTAGTTCCAACACATCTAAAAGGTGCTAGGCTAATGAAGATTGCTTGTTGACCTTTTTAGGGGATCTCCAAAGCAGAACAGTTTGATCAGTGCAAATAAATGAACATTAAAGGCTGCTGCCATAAAGAGATTAAATTTTAATTATTTAAACAATACAAAATGCATAACTGTTCACTTGCACATTTCTCAATTCTGTCAGTCTTGGAGGGGCAGAAGACAACAGGGTCTCTAGATGTTGTCTTTGGTAAGTGTGCAATAAATCTGTTCTGACAGATACAGTTTGCTAGAAAAGAGTGACCTGCCCACCAGCACGAAATTGGCCAATTCCTGTTCTGCCTCTGTTGTTCTGCTCCCAGTCACTGCAAGGCATCTGACTTCCTTTCAAGGCAATTGGTAAACAGATTTACACATCTTTAGGCTGCCCCTGGGATGGGCTTTGGGCTGTAGATGGGTATAAGTAGGGAAAAAATCATTTTTTTAAATACTGATGCAGGAGGATTTCAATCTGTCTCAGGCAAGGGCTGGCAGTAAAATACCTTACGCCACAAGGCTTGAAATTTTGGGCTTGGAAAACCTAGAACTACGCCGCCTACGGTCCGACTTAAATGTAGCACACAAAATTATCCGCTACAATGTACTACCTGTTAATGACTACTTCAACTTCAACCGCAATAATACACGAGCACACAATAGATACAAACTCAAGGTAAACCGCTCCAAACTCGATTGCAGAAAATACAACTTCAGTAACAGAGTGGTCAATGCCTGGAATGCACTACCTGACTCTGTTGTTACACCCCCAAACCCCCATAACTTTAACCTTAGACTGTCTACTGTTGACCTCACCCCATTCCTAAGAGGTCTGTAAGGGGTGTGCATAAGCGCACCAGCGTGCCTACCATCCAGAGGTGGGTTCCTCCCAGTTCGGACCGGTTCGGCTGAACTGGTAGCGGCCCGCTGGTGACATCACAGTGACATCACAGATCTGGTTCAGTTGGTGCCAGTCCGTGGGCGCCGCTATCTTTTTTTGGATTTTTTTGGGGGGGGGGGAAATTTTGGGGGAGGAATTTTTTTATTTTTTTTTCTTCTGCGCATGCGCAGAAGCCGAGTTTCCAGCACTGCACATGCGTCACCATTTTGTTTTTGGCTTTTTTGGGGGGGAAATTTTTTTTGGCACTGTGCATGCACGCGCACGCAAAGCGCACGTGTGCCCACGCAGCACAGCCACGCGGCGCGGGAGAAAGCGAACTGGCAGCAAGGTAAGTTAGGACCCACCCCTGCTACCATCCCTGTCCTACTGTCTCCATTTTTTTTGTACCCATTTACTATGTTCATATTTACAGTATGTTTATACTATACCTGTTATCTTGTACATGTTTAACAAAATAAATAAATAAATAAATAAATAAATAAATAAATAATAAATAAATAAATAAATAAATAAATAATAAAATAAAATAAAATGAGATTATGGCAATGTCATAGGGTCATGGCAAAACAGAAGTATTACAAGAGTTTGTGCCAAGATTAGCTACAAGTAGGAAAAGGCCCAGAGACATATTCAATCCTGAGTTCATGTTTTTAGTCCTTTGTGAATACCTTGGATGACTCAATCAACTACCTGCAGTCCTCACTTAATGACTGATCCCTTAATGACTATTTGAAGTTACGACAGACTTTAAAAAAAAGCTACATATGACCTGTTGAAGTTACAATTGTTGCACCTCCCCCTGCAATTACATGATTGCATTTTGGAAACGTGATTGCCAACTCACATTTATGGCCAGTTGTGGTGCCCTGCCATCACATGAGCGTGATTTGCATTTTTTTTCTTTGCTGTTTTCTGGCAGACAACGGCCAAAAACACCTACTGCATTTGCTGAATTGGCTTAATGATCATGTGGTTTGTTAAATGGCCATGTGATTTGCTCAACAACCACAGTGATTTGCTTAACAACTACTATAAAATGGTCATAAAATTGAGTCAGCTCATATGGTGACCCGCTTAACATCTGCAATGGCTTAGGACTGAAATTCCAAGCTCAGTTGTGATTGTATTATTATTATTATTATTATTATTATTATTATTATTATTATTATTATTATTATTTATTAAATTTGTATGCCGCCCAACTCCCAAGGGACTAAATTGAGGAGAACCTTTAAATTTCAGATTCAGATTTGAATGGAACTCTTCATGATTTCATTCACAGAATTATAGTGGGAACAAATGAGAAATGTAAAAATAGTCATGGTTTGAGACTGGTTCAAACTATGCATTGGTGTTTTTTGTAATTTATTCATTAAATCAGAATTGTTCTCTCAGAGATATTGGCCAAGATCAACCCCTTTATTTCTTCACTGTTGCAACCAATGAAACAAAAATGTGTAGACCTTAAGGCTGTGAAATTCTTCTGAAGTGGTGATTCAGAACATATTGGTGTGGATAGCTATCCATCTCTTTTGGAATCCTTAAAGCATTCCTGTCTTTTTCCAAATTCACACAATTGCTTAGGAAGCTTTTATCAGTTGTCTCCAGAGATACGTTCACGTTGAGAAAAAAAAAAGAAAGAATACAGGATGGAAAAAGATTCTTCAAATGTTCAAAAAGAGGGACGTAGTGTCCAATACCCCACCTTCTAAGGCCTCTTTACATTTTTATAGCATTCAGAACAATCTATTCCAATTAAAATGCACAAACCATACAGACTCAATAGATTTAACTAATGTTGGGAAGGAACTGTAAACATAGTACAGATTCAAATGACTGAAGGAGGGGAATTAGAACTTCAATTCAAAATTCAAATTAAAGAGTAAAATAAGAATTCAGTGAAGCCCAAATAGGTACTAGCATTGTACAATACACATAGGAAATAAATGTATGTGCAGTTAAGGTTGGACTGAGGAGTTTGGCTTTTGGATTTAAATGATGCTATTTTATTTGGTCCGGGACAATCAGTGATGAGGAATTGACTTAAGAAAAGCAAGCTTTACATGAAACTGCTGCTGGCAGGAGCTGAACATTTTGATCATTATGACAAAGGAAGAAGTTTAAATGAAGGGAATGTTGGAGAGGGTGTCAAGTTTGTCTTTCCCTGTTAGCAGAGGTGGGGGGGGGGGAAAGCTTAAGATGAGAAAAGAGAAAAATTCAAGCACATGCCCATATATCACTTCAAGGGATTGAAGTAAAAATGGGAAGGGTTCCAATTTGTGGAATGAAATCTTCCCTAGAAACAAAAGAGAGGGTTGAAACAATTGCCTTTACTAAGAATCCCAATAGACCTATCCAAAAAGTGGAGAAAGGAGATGGCCTGGATTCAGGCCACAACATAAATAAGGAGAAAGGAGAAGGAGAAAGAATTTACAGTGGTAATAGCACAGCTGCATAAAATGCTGACATCTCCTTTCCTATCTTTCTTTAGATGGGATCCCACTGCTACGTTGTGCCTTTGATCAAAGAAATTTCATCTCGAATTTATCCTAGCAGCCTTTGCTTACTCCTTTAGGTGAGAGAGAGCATGGAGCAGCTGGGCCTTTTGTAGTAAAAAGAAGCTCTTGGCCTATCTAGAAACCCCACCCCAGAGAACTTTCTAATCTATAGGCATCTTGTCTAGCTGGTGCTAGAAGAAGTTTTGGTCCAATTCCGAATTGGGAACCCAAGACGCAGAAAAATTGCTCGAAGTAGAGGTAGTAGAGGTAGAGTTTATTCAAGAAGCCAGACAGAAAATGAGAGTCAGCAATTCAAAGATGGCCATGAAATCAGAATGCTGAGACTAGTAATATTTATAGTAACAATGGATTTTGATCGTGAGATGTGTTAGATGTGTAAATTGAAGTGTTCTTGCCCTAGGGATGTGTGAAGTCCAGAGAGGAAAGTTGTTTTGTGTCCTAAGGGGATATGTTGTTCTTAAATGTGTAAATCTTTTCCTTGGTGTGGAATTTTATAAGAGGTCTGGTGTGTGGCCTGGCTAGTGGAGGTGTTGTAGAGCAGTGGTCCCCAACCTTTGTGGCTTGGTGACCTGGCTGAGGGGGGGGAGAGGGAAACCGGGCCATGCAAGCAAGTCGAACTGCACACACATGTGCGCCAGCCCATGGCCCAGTTGTGAATAGGCCACGGTCCGATAATGGGCCATGGCCCAAGGTTTGGGGATCCCTGTCATAGAGGTTTCTACTTTCCAACACTGGGAACACCAAAGCTTTCTTCAAAGCAATAGCAATGGCATTTAGGTTTATACACCACTTCACAGTGCTTTATAGTCCCCTCTAAGCGGTTTACAGAGTCAGCATATTGCCTCCAACAATCTTTTTATCCACGTCAGAAGGATGGAAGGCTGAGTCAACCTTGAGCTGGTGAGACTCGAACTGCCGAACTTCTGGCAGTTGGCAGTCAGCAGAATTAGCCTGCAATACTGCATTCTAACCACTGCGCTACCACGGCTCTCAAAGCAACAGTTGACCTTCTCTTATTAAGCTTGCAGTTTTTATTTCTTTGGAAAGCAGAGGAAAATAGAGGGCAAATATCAACAGAATCAGAATTATAGAATGGAAAGGTTGGAAGGGTCAAACTTTCTCCCTAAGCCAGGAAACCTGGAATGAAAGAGAATCACCCTCCTTCCAAGATCATATATTCTGTTGTTAACTTGCTCTTAGGATTAGGACTTTTTTTTTCTAATGTCCATCTGTATTTCTTAAATGTAGACTAATTGTTTGCTATCTTGTCTTCTGGGCATTCCAACAATTTACTAAGTAACTACATAACAGAAAAAGAAATCAAATAAGATTTGTATCCTAAGATTTGCCCTTGACAAACACAGACTTTTGGTAATCACTGCAATTTTTTTTGAAGTTTTTTTTTATTATGTTTTTTGACTTGCATAAAATGTGCAATGAAAACAACATATGATTGTTTTTACAATGATACATTGGGAGGTAAGGCCACTGATATTTCTGCTGTCCGTTCCTTCTCAATCCTGTGAAAAGAAAGTATTCCTTTCTTTGAGCCCTCATTAGGAATATAACCCATCTTCTCTGCAGAACACACACCTGCTTTTGTGCGATACAAGCTGTAAGGCATTGCTATGCAGTATATTTTGAAAACAACACAACACAGTCCTTGGTCAACCTGGAAAAGCAATTTAATTTTTTTCTCTTCCATCTTCTAAGACTGGATGGAATGTATCTTCTAATATATTACTGTTATATTCGTGAGTATAAATTATTTTGTCTGGGAGACTGTCTGGCACACCCTTGTTTCCTATTTCATGCTTTACAGCATAGCTGTGTTGGGTGGAAGCCCTAAACATGTGTGACACATACACAATATGAAGACAAAAACGTGTGGCATTAAGATGCATGGCAGTTGATTTGTAACTTGAATAGAAGATGATATGAAAGAGTTCTTTTTTTCCCTATTTAATGGCATATCCAGAAACTTGTTCGTGGGCATAAGAGAAATGAACAGTAGGTAATTGTTTGGATTATTTATGAAATCCACTTTTTATTCTAGAAGCTCAGAGCAAGCAAGGAAACAGTATCTCATCTCCCATTCTTTCTTTGAAAAACAATCCTATAAACTAGGGCATAGGCACAGCTCTTTAGACCTAGGGGTCTACCTCTCAGAAGGGCCCTCTATCCTAATTTTAGTCATGTCAAAAAATTAGTGGTTGAATTGAAGAGAGCAAGCCAATTCTGGTGTCTGGTACTTGCACACACAAGCTGCTCTCAAGGAGGTATGTAAGCTGCAGCAGCTGCAGCATAGATCCCTTTGTTAGGGATAATGCAGAACTGGCAGGGTGCATCAGTGCTAGGTCTCCCAGATCTGGACAGTAAAAAAAATCTCATTATCCACTAGAGGACAATATGGAATGGAATGGAATGGAATGGAATGGAATGGAATAGAATAGAATAGAATAGAATAGAATAGAATAGAATAGAATAGAATAGAATAGAATAGAATAGAATAATAGAGTTGCAAGGGACCTTGGAGGTCTTCTAGTCCAACCCCATGCTTAGGCAGGAAACCCTACACCACTTCAGACAAATGGTTATCCAATCTCTTCTTAAAAACTTCCATGGAGCATTTCACAACTTCTTGAGGTACCTTGACTCCCTCTTCTTTTTTGCATCCCCTGAGATATTGGAACATTGCTATCATGTCTCCCCTTGTCCCTCTTTTCATCAGACTAGACATACCCAGTTCCAGCAACTGTTCTTTATATATTTTAGCTTCCAGTCCCCTAATCATCTTTGTTGTTTTTCTCTGCACTCTTTTTAGAGTCTCAACATCTTTTTTACATCATAGCGACCAAAATTGAATGCAGTATTCCAAGTGTGGCCTTACCAAGGCATTATAAAGTTGTATTAACACTTCATGTGATCTTGATTAGAGTTCTCTCTATCTCTACTATCAAGTGTTCATCCTAATCCATATCACCTAAGGCCATCCGCTGTCCATACTTGGTCCATTATGCCATCCTAGGTAAATGTCTAGGTTCCTCTTTGAGCACATCATGGCTATAACCAGAGCTGTTTGTTGGCTTGTTGTTAAAATGAAGCCTGGATTCCTGTATCTAGGAACTCAAGATGGCCACCACCCTTTCTTTGACTGTATTTACATGATTGTATGTGAGGTAAGCTAGATGGTATCTGACTTTCCTAGCTGAACAGAGATATGAATCTGTGTTTCTCCAGACTGTAACTGTTAGCCTAAATACATTCTCTTGGAGGTATCTTGGCAACAAATAGTTTGGACGTATTTATATTTTCCTAGCAACTGTAATTCTTGTATTTCCCAGTTTTCTAGCAATTGTAGGAAACAATTATGCTACCGTAAAGGGTCACAGGAAAATTAATCTTACAGAACTTTTAATATAAGCACAGAATAGACTAAAAGACTGACTTAAGAGCCATACAATTCAACAATAGTTCAACAATGAATGGAAGTCAGAAAGGAAATGGGTGAGGTTGGCTAAATTATGTCTTCAGTGGAAAGATTCTGTTTCCTTAAAAATCTGAAGTAGTTTCTAGTTACTGGTTAAGTCACGAACAGGGCAACTTTTACGCAAAAGTGCCATTGAAGTCAAGAAGGCTGATTCCTTTGAAAGTGTGCTGGAACCGCATTTAAAATACTTCCATACAAACATGAAAGCTCCCTAAAGAAAAATACAAGTTTAATAACTGGAAAATAACTAGGTTACAATAAAATGTTGCGGTATATCTCTAACCCGAAATGTATTCTGCTGAAGTTTCTGTTTGGTCTGCTTGCTTCATTTGTTAGTTCGTTCTGCAAGATATTATGATGTCAGGGGTGATTCAGGAGGGAGAATTTGGGTAATTTCCTTTCCCCCCCGGTACTCCTTCTGCTATATTTTATAGCACAAGACATAAACATTTTGCTTAATCTTTTGCCCTTCTATATTGTAATCCCTATAATAACTCAGATAGCATGGAGTAGAATAGCAATAATCTCTTATCTTGCACATTTCTAAACTGGAATTTGAGAATATTACAGGTGTATGGGGAAAATATATATATTTGTTTCCTTCCTGAACAATATTGTAGAAGGTGACCATACTTTTGGAACTACCATTCATAATTTGGTTCCCATTGCAATCTTGGGGCTAGAGAAGAGAGGGGGGGGCAGGGGAAAGAGAGGGAGGGACCCGACCAGGGGTGGGCAGAGGTAAAATATTGATTATGGCAATGTTTCTTTGATTGTTTAAACTATTTGTGGATCAATATATATCCGTGATGGCGAACCTATGGCACACGTGCCACAGGTGGCACGCGGAGCCATATCTGAGGGCACGCGAGGCGTTGCCCTATGACAGCTCCAGCACGCAAGTGCGTGCTGGCCAGCTGATTTTCGGCCTTCTGGAGGGTAGGGGGGAGGCCGTTTTCACCCTCCCCAGGCTTCAGGAAAGCCTCCGGAGCCTGTGGATGGCGAAAAACAGGCCCAACGGGCCTACTGGAAGTTCGGAGGCTTCAGTGAGGCCTGCGCACATGCGTGGGGGGGGGGCAGCACGGGTGTGTGTGCGCACATGTGCGTGGGGGGGGGGCATTGCATTATGGGTGTGGGCACACGCGCGCACGCTATTGCGTGCGCACCCTTTTGGCACCCAAGCAAAAAAAGGTTCACCATCACTGATATATATTGATCAATATATCAGGAATTCTCCTGGTGATGTTAGAAGTGTTTTGGTTTGAGGTCTGAATAAATATGTAGTTTTGCGTGCATATGATGCTGTGTTATTGGTTGATGATCCAAATGATTACAAAGAATGTTAGAGAGATTATATGATGCAATGAGGAATATTGATCAGAAAATTAAAGTATCAAAGGTGAATTTGGGTTAGGATTAGAATTATGTGAATCAAGTTTCATATAAAAGGGTGAAAAACTAAAGCAAGTAAACAAATTAGCATACTTTGGTTAACTAAGTATGGGAAAATAAATGGAGAAATTTGAAGACACATGAACAATGGTAGATAGATATTGTGCGATCTCTTCTGAAGAATGAATGTTGGCCAAAAGAAGTGAAAACGTCTGCATAAAGGGATGTGCTTCCAACTACTTTTTTATGTGAAGATGTAAGCTGATAAGATAAATAAAACAATGGGTTGATTGCAGTGGAAATGGAATATTAAGATGTGCATGTGAAAATACAAGGTGAGATATGGTTAAGGATTACAGTACTGAGTGATCCGTATGAAAGAAGTATGTTGAGATCAGGGGTGGGTTCTGGATCCTTTTGCTGCCGGTTCGCTCAGGGTCGTGCCGTGCGCATGCGCGCGCGCAGCAATAAAAAACAAAATTAGCTGAAAATAAATAAATAAACAAAAATTAGCTTCTGCGCATGCGCAGAAGCAAAATCCAAGATGGCGGCGCCCACGGAGACACCGACAGAACCGGCTCCGTGACGTCATCACTGAGTTACTAACGGTTCTAAAGAACCGGATAGAACCGGTAAGAACCCACCTCTGGTTGAGATGGTTTATTATGCAGGGAGAAAAGGTCTTTTCCTGTGCTCTCTCACTTTCCTTGTCTACAATTTATTTTGCAGGAGCACAATGTACAAGGACTAATAGACATACTCATACCAAATGGCCAGATAGTATGGGAGCATCCCCCCTCCACTCTTTTTCTCCAAATCCATTCCAGGAAGCTGGATTTAAGCTGAAATTTGAGGTTTTATTCTTTGTTCTGTGTATGGACTGTTTCTCCATATAAACCACAAGTGGTATGCCATTTTTATTTCCTCTTCTGCCTATCCTGATGAAAAGATGGATATCCTTGTACAAGATGGAATATCCATTCCTAATTTCCTTTCCCAATACATATGTATATAACTCAAACACGTCTACCTGTAGCCATGCTTTGGAAGCCTTTGGGACTATGCAAGGCCAAATGAAGCTCTGCTGATTATTGACAGTAAATATTTTTACAGAAATTTAATCTTTCACCTCTTAGAAATGCTGCTGTTTCTGGTTAGTGTATGTATAATGCCATATGGCTTCAGTAATAGATCTGCCACTTCTCAGAATTTTTTTTTTACTCCAATTTGGGCACAATGTGTTTGCAATATTTGCTCTTTCTTTGGATGAGCTTGTAATGACACCAGATTCTCTGTGCAATGAGAGGGCCATAAGTCTGGGTAGAAGTTTGAATCCAGAAGAAGGACAAGCTGAGACACAAGGAAAACTATAAAATTGACAAAACACTTGCAATGTCCTGTCTTTCTTCCCATCTAATGTGTCTTGTGTCACAGATGGCTGTCCACATAGATATTTAGATTGTTCGTAAATGCCGCAGGCTAATTAGTTAATGAATGTAGCTTAGATGCAAAATATTTAAATCCCCTTAATACAGACTATTCCAATAATTAGTGTTTGGATTCAAGTGATTCTCAGTGTTGATAGTTGCCTGGAAAAAATCCAATGTTAAAACCAAATGCAGGAAATTAAACAATGGGTTGTATCAGCCACATGATTTAAGAATTACTGAAGACAGATTTTTATTAACTGGTTTCACAGTCCCAGGCCATATAGTACTCAAATGTACATAAGCAAGTTGAACAGACAAAGGGAAAGTTTTCTAATTTTGAAACTATAAGTCAAGGTGGTTATTTTATATTTTTTGCAGATAAAGCTCCTCTCCTTGGCAGATGGACATCCACAGGGAGGAAATGTGTTTTCTTCACATATAAACTTTTAATCAGCCTTCCGCCATTCATTGCTATCCAATTCTATAGGAACTAAAATTTCAATAATTCTTAAACAACACTGCCAATAGAGTCATTGACTGGGAATTCTGGGAGATATAATCCCAACAGATCTAGATGGTGTCAGGAGGAGGAAGCCTTTCTTTAACAGTTAACAAGTTGGCAAAAAAGAAAGTATGTGGAGAAGGAAATCTGATTTGTACTAGATCAGAGGTCTTCAAACTTGGCAACTTTAAGACTTGTGGACTTCAACTCCAAGAAGCTGGAGAATTCTGGGAGTTGGTCCACAAGTCTTAAAGTTGTCAAGTTTGGGGACCCTGTACTAGATTGTCTTAAGTTATTTACACTAAATTGTTCCTTGGTAGTAAACATATGAAATAACTTAAAATATATTAATCTGTTTCTAAAATAGAATAATTCCATATCGTGCATTCAACCAATATGTAGAAGATAAAGAGAGAATCTTCTCCTAAAGTCTATACGTTTCGTAATGCTACCTCTCATTCGATGACAATATTGAATGAGAAGCTTAATTGAATTTAACAGACATGTGCAAATTTTACCATCCTAGGGTTTCTGTTTCCAAAAGTGATTTTGAGCCACAGAAGCATGAAAAATGCTCTGTTGTTTGTAGAGGGAAGAAGTAACTTGACTGCTCTATAAACTATGGCCCCATCAAATCAACCCCCTTTTCCATCCCCAAAGCCTGTAGCAACAGACCTTTCAATAGAAATTTAATTGCTTCTAAGCTTAATTGCTTTGGGGGTGGATGTATCAATCTTTTTATTTGTGAATGTGCCTGAAGATCAATAACAGGATATATATTTGCATTCTGCATGGGTATGAGAGAGAAAGAGAAGTGGAAAGCCCTTCCTATTTGACTTTGCCCTGGGATACTTTTGATGGTCTTTGCTTTTATCTGGCATTCAATCTAGGCTCCAGGACTCTGAGTCTGAAAAAGTTCTGAAACTCTTTTAGAAAATCAGCCAGGTATCTGTATACAATGGCCCAATGCTACATGGAAGTTAACTTATGAAGATGCCTTTGTCTTATGACTGACTTCCCCCATTCTCTGGTTACTACTTTAGTGGACAGGAGTGGTAAACATTTCATTTTTATTTGCTAACCAGGTGATGGCAGCAGGTCCTTAACAATAATAATAATGTTTACTTTATCAATCTTCCTCATGGAAAGGGGGAGAAATAGTTGAAGGAAAAATTCTCTGACCAGTTCATCAAATGTTGGAGACCCTTTTAAAACACAGTTATTTAGAGATAATACAACAGAAAAAGATCATAGTAAATCAGAGGTGGGGAACTAAGGCCCTTTTATGACTTGTGGACTTCAACTCCCAGAATTCCTGAGCCAGAATTCTTGGGGTTGAAGTCCACAAGTCATAAATGGGCCATAGTTCCCCACCCCTGTATTAGATGGTGAATTAGTCTTGGTTTAACTTGAAAATCCCACCCCCCAATCAAATGGTACCTAAATAGGAGACTACCATGAATTCCTAAAATTCCTAGATGGAGAATGTAAAAATAAAATCTCAGAAGGCAATGACATATTAAAGTATTTGGATATTCTTTGAAGCCATCTTGTTCTAACTATCTACCAGTGACAGCTCCTGGCTGACATCCAAAATCAAAAGCTAAGCAAGGTTGGACCTGATTAGTACATAATGGCAGACTACCAAACCCCAGAACTGTAACATAGACTAGGAAGTAATCATTTCCAGAATGCTATGACGGAAACTATTTTGTTCTAGTATATCAAAATTCAACATACCCTTCTTTAGTTCCCACTGTAAAGGTTGGCCCTATTTCATTCAATGTTCCAGATAACAAACAAGCAAAAATAATGTGGTCAGGATCAGAGGTGGGTTCCTCCCGGTTCAGACCGGTTTTCCCGAACCGGTAGCAACCCGCTGGTGAGGTCATGGTGATGTCAAGGAGCCGGTTCAGTTGGTGCCGGTCCGTGGGCGCCGCCATCTTTCTTTGGAAATTTTTTTAAAATTTTTTTGGGGGGAATTTTTTTAAAAAAAATTCTTCTGCGCATGCGCAGATGCCGAGTTTCTGGCACTGCGCATGCGTCGCCATCTTGTTTTTGGCATTTTTTTGGGAATTTTAAAAAAAATCGGCACTGTGCATGCGCATGCGCGCGAAGCGCGCATGCCCACGAGGCATGGCCACGTGACGCGAGAGGAAGCGAACTGGCAGCGAGGTAAGCTAGAACCCACCCCTGGTCAGGATATGTAATCAGTCCTTATTATTGAATCAATACTTTTGCAGTTATTTGTAGACATGCAAAAAAAAATTTGAGTCATTAGAATGTAACTCCTGCAAATAATGACAATCAGCTGTCTGAGGGCTGCAGGTATGTAGTAATGATGCAAGGGTGGGCCTAAATTTTCTGTTTTTTTGGCTTGTTTGTTTTTTTGCTTTTTAGGAATTAAAGTGTGGATGTCAGCTTTGTCAGGTAGTCCAGAAAAGAAACGCAATCAGATGAATCTACTTTGTTGTAAAGCTACCTTGACAGAATATTGCAAGTCTGAAAGTAAAATTCTCCCCACTGCCATCTTTACAACTTAGGGAGTGTCCCTTCTAAGCTTCTTGCCCTACCCACAATGCAGTTGTGGGCTATACTACCTCTTATCTGACTGTTTCCTAGGCAACATCTGTTTGCCCTGTCTCCCAAGATCTTTCCCACATACCATTACAATGGAGTATATGGGTTTCCCAACTTTGATTAACAGGGACAAAGTCAGGTCTTGAGTTGAAGGGTTCATAAAAAAAGAGCTCTTTTCATATCTCTTTCTTTACTAGGCTCTAAAATTTATCTGGCTTCCATTTTCAACATCCCATTTTGCCATAGAGCAGGGGTGGGGAACTATAGTCCAGCTGGCTCAGGAATTCTGGGAGTTGAAGTCCACAAGTCATAAAAGGGTCATAGTTCCCCACTCCTTCTGAGGGTATTTTAAAAGCTCCTTGGACTTAGCTATCTAACAAGGGACAGCCAGAGCAATAATGGTTCTGGTGGCACTAGCAGGGTGCCAATTTCTGGCTCTAAGCATTGTGTGAAGGTACATGCTCAGCTTCACTGCTTTAATGAGCCTAAAGCTCTAATCCTAATTGCATCAGGGGTGGGTTCTGAAAATTTCCGCTACCACTCTGTGGGCGTGGCTTAGGGTTACGCGCGCGCTCCCCCTGTGCAATTCTCTGTCCGCGCATGCTCAGTGACTATAATCTGCCCGAAACACAGCTGAGGAGCTGATCAGCTGTGCTTCGGGCGAAGAATAAAGGACAGCCTTCACCCGGGGGCGGGTGGGAGGGCCCTTTCCAAAGCAGCAGCAGAGCACAAACAGCCCAAAACAAAAAAAAGCCGCCAAAAATTCCCGGAAAAAAATGGCGGCGCCCACAGACCGGCAACGACCAAGGTGGGTCCACGATGCCATCATGACATCACCAGCGCCTCGCTACCGGTTCGGGCGACCCAGTACGAACCGGGAGGAACCCACCCCTGAATTGCATGTATTAATAAGTTAGTTTCAGTAGGATTTATGCTACGCAGCTGAAACTGTGCTTTTTGATGTGCTAAGACCTGAATACCAAGAAGTCCTTCCCTCTGTCATTATGAGACTGAACTGATGTTTTACAGGGCAATGAACTTCCTTGCAGAGACTGAAACAAGCAGGCAGGTAATCCTTATTGCAAGGCTACCATTAATAAGAAGAAGCAAAATCAATAGACCAGGATTGAGACTTTCCCAGATGAATGTAGCCGTCTGTGAGCGTGGCTTAGAAACTAATATGGTTATTATCCATTCCTCTCCTCCAGCCAGCAGTGTATGCCTTCATGTTTGTCAAAAAGATCTTCTGACAGATGCTATGTGAAGGATTACAGGCAAGGTATGTAAATTGATGTAACAGGAATGTGAGGAACTATTAAATAGGGATTGGCAGTCTAGGGGCCAAAGTGACATAATGGGCTAGACATCATTAGGGATTTGCTGAGGTCCACCCATTTGCTTGATTTGCTTTCCATGGCTTCTACTTCTTGGAAAAGCAGTTGAAAAAAAAGTAATTAAATATTTTTTTATTTATTTGTTTGTTAAATTTATTTGCTGCCTATCTCACCAGGGGCCAACTCTAGGCAGCTTCCAACAATAAAAAGGAAGAAATGAAAAAAGTGTGAACAGAAGTAAGATAATAGCACAATAAAATAAACAATGAAAAAGAACACAATGAGAAATACAACTCTATGATAAATAAGGATGATGTAGTAAATTATATTTTTGTTAAAATTAACAGAGTGAAGATAAATCAAGACATGTCTACATACAGGTAATCCTTGACTTACAACCATTCATTTAGTGACCGAAGTTACAACGGTATTGAAAAAAGTGACTTATAACTGGTTCTCACACTTACAACCACTGCAGCATCCCCATAGTTACATTATCAAAATTCAGGTGCTTGGTAATTGGCATGTATTTATGACCATTGCAGTGCCCCAGGGTCATGTGATCACCATTCATTTAATTCCCAGCCAGCTTCCAACAAGCAAAGTCAATGGGGGAACTCAGATTTGCTTAACAAATACGTAATTCACTTAACTGAGTGATTCATTTTATGGCGAAAAAGGTGGTAAAATTGTGCATAACTTCTTTAACTACTTAACTTTGCTTAGCACAGAAATTCTGATCCCAATTGTGTTCGTAAGACGAGGACTACTTTTATAGAGGCCCATGCAAATCGGCCACAGTTCCTGTCAGTCTCTTCTGATACTTCCAGAAGCATTTTGTAGCCACTGAAGGCTTATCCTCATGTCTCACCTGGCATGGCACACAGGTACTCTTGTAACTATTTTTGAGAGACATGTTTTCAGACCCTCATCTCCATTTCATATTTAGCTTAATGCT
Source organism: Thermophis baileyi (assembly GCA_003457575.1). Lineage (NCBI taxonomy): Eukaryota > Metazoa > Chordata > Lepidosauria > Squamata > Dipsadidae > Thermophis > Thermophis baileyi. The sequence continues at coordinate 913,636 of QLTV01002845.1, read as the reverse complement.
GAGGTAGAACATCCTCAGTTGATCCAGGAGGGATGTAACATGTTCTTCCTCTTGACACAAAATCTGAGATGTAGACAATATGAAATTTCTTCAGAAAGAGCCAGGGGATGACATGGTCAAAGACAGCAGTCTTCTCCACTGAATTAGTCAAGTAACTTTGCTAAAGCAATGTCTTTTCCTCATCTGTTACTGGCACAGGGCCTCTTGGCTAGTTTGGTTTTGACTGTGAGAGAGTTTGGATTTCTGGGGAATTTACTTTTTATACTAGAATATTGAATTCCCAGAAGGTAAATAAATCCGTCAGTCAGGAATCCAGCTATTTGTGTGTTTGTGTGTGTGCTGGGATGATTGTAAGGTAGGAAAAGCACATGAAACAACAGCTATACTTACAAATGTGAAAAAGGAGTGGGAAAGAGAAGAGTCTTTTTGCTGGACCAAAAACACTTAGCAAGGAAAATTGGCTTCAGGAGAGAGAAAGGAAGGAATGATTCGGAGATGTTATAGCACTGACAGCTCTTTGGTTCAAGCGTTTTGCTTTGTATTTCAAACTTGTTTTGTATTTTGGATCACTTAGGCAGACTTTTTTTTAGGGGGGGGTGTTGTTTGACATAGGTAAATTGATCTTCTATTTCTCTGACAGGACAATCGACCTCCCAGGAGATCGATCGTTCTGTTAGAAGAAGCATGCTGCAAATAATAGAACTAAGACTAAATAAACTAAATGATAAAAACTGAAGCTTGGACTCCCAACCCCGCCCTGCCACATGATCAGGTGAGGGATTGGTAGCTGACTTTAGTGCCAATAGGTGACCCTGAGTGGAAAGGGAAAGAACAACAGGGAATCCATCAGTTGAAACCTTGAAACTAGCTCCCATTAAATGTCATGAGAACAGCAAGATTGCTTGGCCTTACTGTTGAATTTTGGTGAATGTAAGCTGTTTATGGGTACTTTATCACCATACACCACCTTTTTTTTAAGCATACAGGTAGTCCTTAACTTATGACCACAACTGAACCCAAAATTTCCATTGTTAAGTGAGCTTTGCCCCATTTTACAAACTTTTTTGCCATCATTAAGTGAATCACTGCCGTTGTTAAATTAGTAATACAGTTGTTAAATGAATCTGATTTCCCCAAGGACTTTGCTTGTTAGAAGGTCACAAAAGGTGATCACGTGACCCCAGGACACTGCAGTTGTCATAAATACATGCTAGTTGCCACATGTCTGAATTTTGATCATGGGGATGCTGCAATGGTTGTAAGTGTGAAAAATGGTCATGAGTCACTTTTTTTAGTGCCATTGTAACTTTGAATGGTCAAAGCTTACAACCATTTGTTTAGTACCTGTATGCTTAATGCAGAGGTGAAATGCTACCGGTTCATAAAAAGTGCTACTGATTCGGGCGAACCAGTATATCCTACGATCTGCTGTGTGACGATCAGCTGTGCCGCGCGATCTAGATTAGCTAGAAAGCAGATTTCCTGCTTTCTAGCTAATCTAAATTGCGTGGCACAGCTGATCCCCCCCCCGCTGTTCTACTTACCTTTGCAGACTCTGATGGCTTCAAAATGCTCCTTTTTCAGCGCTGCACGGTAGTGCATGTGGCGTGCATGCATGCGCAGCGCGCATGCGTGCACAAAGCGTGTGCGAAGCAAACCAGTAGCAGACTTCAGAGGATTTCACCCCTGCTGTAATGGCTTGGGTTTTTTAAAAAAAATATCTTGTGGGCTTGGTTAGGTTTACAAGAGATCTGAACAGGCCAAAGAAGGACATACGCAGTTGGAAAGAAGAACCATGGGAGAAAAGTGGACACATTAACTGTTTAACTTTCTTAGCATCCATGAAATAATTATAGTGGAAAACCTGAAAAAAAAAATCATTGGCTTACATGTATTGAAATTATTTTTTTCCAATATCAGAAAGAATGATTTTTCAACTGCAATATTTTTCCAACAAATCTATTTTCAGGAAGATATACTAGCACTAATAATGAATTGTTGACGATGTGCTTTTCAAATCTCACTTTAGAAATGTATGCAGAATTATGTGATCTACAAACTGTGGCAATCATAGGTTTGAAGAAGCTGGATTGAAGCGGATTACTGGAATCAGGGAATAAATAACATAAATCTAGATTGTCAAGTCTATTGATGGATGAGGGGGGGGGAAAGAAGCAGACAATTTACATGGTCACAATAAATGGCAATTTGAATGATTATTGTTGTGAAAACAATAAAAAAAGATACACATAAAGGTGGACAATATTTGATTTTAAAGCTGTGCCTGTTGAACATGAGGACAAAAAAGAGGACATATCTTCCTTTGAAATCTGAAATAGAATCTGAAATAAATAGAATCTGAAAAACCCCATTTGCTTTCCCTCAGGAAATTAAAAAGGACCCTTAGTAGAAAAGAGTACCAGATTATTTTGCATAATATGACAAGAAAACCACGCAGATGAAGATGGAGTCAACCTCCAGGCAATCCAGGTTTGGGAATGTGTATTTTGACCTTTCACCAGGATATGGTTGTCTTAGACCTTGGTAAAATATAGCAATGCACTCAAGAAGTTGACTTAAGGATGTGTTTTTTCACATTGTCACCTAATTTTTTAATTAAAAAAAATTAGTCATATTGCTCTGCCTTGCATTCTGTAGCCTTGCTTGGAAACTCCATAACCACCCAACGGCTGAGAAATTGTTTGTAATCTTTCTACCCACTGAGAAATTATAACTGTGTGAGGCCCTCCTGCCTTAATTTGAATTCTGCTTGGTGCAGATGCTCTCCATGTAATTTCTGTTTTCAAAGGGCTTTGTGAACAGTGAACTAATGAAAGAGAATTTATAGTGTTTATAGGGCTACGGTATAAATGCAATTTAATAGCCAAATGTCGGCAGGGAGCTATCTAACCTTTATCAAGTACTCATTAGTGGTCAAGGATTTCTGGTGGAATAATGAGCTCCTGTCTGGCTTCTTTCCCATTTTTTGACAGGAGGACCATGTAAATCTGCTAACAACTAGAGGGATACATGAATTAACTGAACTATAGCTAATTAGTAGCATTTTTTTTTCCTAAGGAAGTTTATGCCTGGGATTTGCAAAAACATCCAACCTGAGAATGATAACAGGCATGAATTTGAGAATGACCTCTGAGCTTTCTATGTTTGAGGCTCAGTTAGAAGTAAGCTATGGCTTTAGTATGTTAGATACGTTATATAGTACAGTACTGCCCTGTGGTTTTCATATAACCTTGTTTCCATTATTTCTCCTCAGTTTCTACTAGGTCTGTTTTTCTCCAATACTTCCAACAACAAGAAGAAAGGCTCATATAGGTAAAGCCGAACCTTCTGTACAGTAGGAATGCTTTAGAAAGTCACCTGGATTCCAGAAGCAAGCATCCAATGTACTCTGGATGTGATTTTCCCCAGGAAATGAAAAATGCTGTCTGAATCACATTCCTAAGGATGCACAACTGACATTTCCCTTAATCTGAGATAGGCAAGCCTTTTCAGCCTGGAGGCTGCATTTTTAAAAAAAATGCATTTTGGCCTACAAGACATGTATTGGGAATATCTAGTAATGTCACATCATTAGCAGTAGTGATGTCTGGGGCCACCCCTGTCCACTTGGAGATCTATTTAAGAATATAACAGAATAGCAAGAATAACAGAGTTGGAAGGGACCTTAGAGGTCTTCTAATCCAGTGGTCACCAACTGGTGGTCCGCACAAGAAAATTTTGGTGGTCTGCAGAAAAATTATTTGCATTTTTTATATTGCACTAAATCAGGCAATATAAAATCCTCAAACTACGGCTCCTGGGCTGGATATGTGCAATGAACGTTTGTGTTGCTGCAGAGAGTCTCCCCCTTCAGGGTCTTTTTGTGTGGGTCGGAGGGGGGCAGAAATTCTGACTTGGGGTCTGCTTCAGCCTCCTGGTGCAGGGCTTTGGGCGAAGGCTGGAGGGAAGTGCCGCTGGTGGCGACGAGCCGGAGGACCTTGTTCCAGTGGGACTGCATCATGGCCTGGAACTGGCTGTTCA
>QLTV01002845.1:875974-896884 GCA_003457575.1 Thermophis baileyi | reverse complement strand
AGAAAACAAAAAACAAAGAAAGAAAGAACGAAACAAAACAAGAAAGAAGAGAAGAATGAAGAAAGGAAGGAGAAAGAAAGAAAGAAAGAAAGAAAGAAAGAAAGATGTTAGGAAGGAAGAAAGACAGAAAGACAGAAAGAAAGAAAGATGGTAGGAAGGAAGGAAGACAGAAAGAAAGAAAGAAAGAAAGAAAGAAAGATGGTAGGAAGGAAGAAAGACAGACAGAAAGAAAGAAGGGGGAAGGGAGGGAAGAAAGAAAGAAAAAGAACGAAAGAAAGAATGAAAGAATGAACGAATGAAAGAAAGAAAGAAAGAAAGAAAGAAAGACTTATGACCAAAATTGAGCCCAAAATTTTGGTTCCTAAGCAAGAGCGTTGTTAAGTGAGTTTCACCACATTTTACAAGTTGGCCACGCCCACCCGGTCACCTGACCACCAAGCCACGCTCACCTGAAGGGGGTTGGGGTGGGGGGCACTGAGAATGAGTTTGTAGCACCAAGGGGGCGGTGCACTGAAAAAGTTTGGGAACCACTGATGTAGATGCAAGATAAATAGATATTTTTTTCTAAAATTGCAGAATATTATATTGTCCTAATCAGAGTTGATGCCATTGGATTAAAAAAATGGTTACCCATCTGTTTAAGAAATATCAATTCGGTACGTGACCAAATCCTCTAAATATTTAGGTATGTGCTTATCCAAAGATATAACTCAGTACCATGTAATATAAATACAAAATATAAAGAAGGTTTTTCAGATATGGCTAGATGGGAGTCATTAAACCTCATCCTTTGGGGAAAGGTGAATGTCTCAAAATAAATCTTATTCCCACTATTATGACATATAGGTATAAGATTACAGATTAAATTTGAATGAGTAAAAAAAAAATCCTGGTTCTGCCCAATGGAAAATCAGCTTTAGAAACACATTAATATTTTTTGGGTTCAAGAGTTCCAGTTGAAATGAGCTTTTCAACTGATTTAACTCCTGAAGAAAACGTGTTCCAGATGCTTAAAATATGTATAGTGAGAAAGTCCCTGCTGTATGAGTATAGAGACCGCTCTAGCTCTTAGTCTTATAATTTAAGACATTACATGCACACATATATCATCATTCTAGCCATTGTCTATCCACTGCAGGATGAAGGCCTCTTCCGCATATTTCCAACCAATACGGTCCTGAACTTTCTTTTGCCAATTGAGCCCGCAGTACTTGCTGATGTTGTTGATTCACCTTGTTTTAGGTCTCTTTCGTGGACACTTTTTATCAAGTGGGATCCATTCTATGACTGCCTTGGTCCACCTGCTATCAGTTCTTCTTGCTTACAGTTATATATTTCTATGTATATAATGTCTTTTTATGATACTAAGAGTAGTGGCTTTCTTACTATACGTATTTTAAGCAGCTGGAACACGATTGCAAGTTAAATTTTCTGTACAGAATATTGTGTAGAACAAAGCTACTGTTTTGAGATGAATTCTTAGCAAACAAACAAACAAACAAACAAAACTAAAAATAAGATTGACCTAGGGGCACTGTTCAAGGAAGGCCTCTAATGCACTGAAAAATTGTTACACAGAGTACTATGACCTAATTTTAAATACAAATAGAGATTTACAGATACAGTTGTGTAGGCAGATTTTCAGATGATCTTTTGAGAAACCATAGGACATTTTTTTTTAATTCCATGCTTTACCGTCAAATATTTATGGACTGTAGCCGCTGGCATTGTCTATACATCAGGGAATATTCTAAAAATACTATGGCACGGCAGTAGAAAAAATGTGATATTGCATTAAAGAGATTATGGTTTATGAATGCCTTGACCACATAGTGCTTTGTAAAATGATCGTACTTTTATGAACACCCAGGTGTGCCATAACAGATTGGGAGATAGCCAAATTTAAATGCTACGTAAACCCAAATCCAGCGAGCTATGTGTACTTTATTCTGTTTCAACCAAACTGTAGAGTATGATGTCTGAAATGATTTGACTGCCAATGACACATTCTTCCTGGCACAGATTCCTACTTGGCAACATTTGTTGCTGATGGGCCATGAGCTACTTAGAACTTGTTCTTCATGAATAGCAATAGCATTTAGACTTACATACTGCCCCATAGTGCTTTACAGCACTATCTGGGCAGTTTGCAATGTTAGCATTGTTTGCATATTGCCCCTCAACAAACTGGGTCCTCGTTTTACCAACCCCAGAAGGATGGAAGGCTGAGTTAATCTTGAATGTGAAGCTTGTTGGCCAATCTCATTATCTAAGTATGGGATGTGTTTGCAACAGAGTCAAGTCACTGATCTCAAACTACCATCAATCAATCAATTTTTATTATGGCCACAGACCAGCATTACAAATAAAAGCATTAAAAACAATAATAATAACAAAAAATAAAATAAAAATAAAAGACAGACAAAATAAGGTATTACAATTGATGGTAGGTTATCGGTGGGCAGTCAAATTCTGCTTAATTTTGCATACAGCATGAAAGAATTTGGTCACATTAAGAGAAACTGCTTCGTGATCAGACTACAGATTTTGGTAATGGAATTTGAGAAACCAAAGGAGACAATCAAGCATTGGGAAAACTTCACTAACTTTTAAATCCCGGTTGTTTATCAGAAATTGAGAATGGCATACCTCTTCAAACCATCTCTGCCTAGAACTTTTGCGAAGCTCAGTTTATCTTTTTGCTGCAGCACACATTTTTGATCTGTTCTTCATTTATCAATCCATCATCTCTTTTTTTTAAAAAAAAGTATTCAATTTTTTTACAGCTGCTTCTTTATATATTTTTCATGTTTTCTTTTTCTATCTTCCTTTTTCCTTGTCACTTCTTTCTTTCACATTTACATACATACATTTATATATATTTTTCTTTGAATGTATATTTATAGTCATCTCTTATTATTTATTCAGCTTTCGGAATTCAACTTGAAGAAAGCTAATCTTGCATACTTACATTAAATTAAGGAATGCAGAACATAATGAGCTGCACATTTCCCCCCTTTTCAAGTAATTATTTATTCTGACAGTGGCCCTGAGATCATACACAACACCTTACAGGCATCAGTTATTTGTCACAAAAACGGGTTTGGTCAACTGAAGACCAGAAAAAAAATAACAATTAGCAGAGCAGGGAATGTTCATTAAGACTTGGGTGATGTTATTCATGTTACAGAATCTATTATAGCAGAGAGCCTAGAGTAATATCAATATTCTAGGTGAGATTCTCAAATAATTTTTCATAGAATGGCTGTAATATATATTATAATTTGATACCATCCAGACATTAACTCTTTCTCTGAATGGTGATTGGTCTATTGACGGATGCTGGGATTATGAGGTTATCAGGTTACAAAATATTGCTTAAGATAATTTAGGTAGCATCAACACTACCTCACAGAACATATAGAATAAATGTTTTTAAATTTGTTTTATTTATAACCTACTATGCCAAATTTTCAAAGGTAGTGCCATCCCAGGATATGGGACCACAATTCTCATCATCCTCAGATAATTGGCCAATTGCCATGCTGGCTGATTAGGACTGGGAATTGTGGGACAGCAACATTAGGGTCCTACCAATTGCTAAACTCAAATAAATAGAGATTTTCATAGAGATAATTTCTAAGTAACTTTTTGTACCAGAGTCAACAGCAAATCATCTCATTAACTGCTATTCTCCATCTGTGAGTTGCTTTATATGACTTTATTGCCTATGCATACAAAGAATAAAGGGGATTTGCACAACAACATTATTTCCAAATAAGAAAAGATATAGTAGACTTAAGTATTTAGAAATATATCTTTTCCTTCATACCTTATAAAAGAGAAGATATAAATGCCACAAAGTTTTGAACTGTGGGGTCATAAGTATATTAATTTGTCTTGGAGTATTTTTTTTTTTAAAAACTGCCTTTACACTTGAAGGTATATTTGAAAAGAGTCCCTTGGTAGTTGGGCGGCATACAAATTTAATAAATAAATAAATAAACTCTGGGGCCAGCCAGAGGTGGTATTTGCCAGTTCTCCGAACTAGTCAAAATTTCTGCTACTGGTTCTCCAGAACCTGCTGGATTTCACCCCTCATAGTTGTGAAGAAAGTAAATAATAAAGAGAGAAGCTGTATGGCAATAACATGTTTGAAGTGCAGATGGTAAATTATCTATAGAAAGTAGCCGTTTACCAAGTTGTTCAGGGTAACAGAGCCACTTTCTGGACTGAACAGCTGGTTATTGTATTTTTATACTGCTGTACTGAATAATAATAATAATAATAATAATAATAATAATAATAATAATAAAAAAGTTAAACAATCCACCTCTACAAATCCATTCATGCTTCCTTTGTAATGTGCCTCATCTGAATGAAATGGGCTAAAAACTATAGTCTAGATGCTAAACCAAGATATAATTTCTTACTTAACTTAAAGTGTTAAAGTAGATTTAAGTAAACTTAAAGTAGATCAGCAGCCCCAACCTTTCTGGCTCCATGGACCAGTAGTGGCAGCAGCAACAGCAGGTATATGTGTGAGAGAGGATGGTTTCCTGTGCATGCCCACCGCTTGTGCAAATGGAGCTTTACGTGCTCGCCCGTTGCTTGCGTGGTCCCGTTCCCAACGGGCTTCAGACCGGTACCGGTCCATGGACCAGGGGTTGGGGACCCTTGTCCTAGATGGCCTCAGTCTCCACAGCAAAGCTTCATAGAAGAGGCTTCTAGTTCAGCAAACAACTTGAAGCTTCTTAAATTTGATGGAAGCTCCCACTCAGTCACCTTGAATAATTTAAAAAGTAAGTGAAATACCTGCTTTCCTCAAAGTCCAGTCTGGTGATTTTTCTTCCTACAGATGTTTAATTAAAAAAAAGTTATCAGACTGTAAATCCCTACCCCAAAGGGGGCAGTTAAATGTAATGTAGTCAGGATAAAAAATATTGGATAGGATGGCCAATAATGTGTCTCCAGCTAAGAGAGATTCACAAATGCATGCAGAACCTGATTATATCATTAATGCATAGAATTCCACAGATCAATGAAGCTCATATTTGTGAATTCTCACCATTTTTATTATGCAATGAGATACGTACCACCTTGCCTTGTACAGTCAAGTGCATCCTTGTCTTTTTTACTTTATTTGATTAATGCAAATGAGTTGCCTGAAGCAATCAGACTCTGTTTGCCAAGATAGTCATTATACAGTGACAAAGATTAGTATGGGGCCTAATCAAAAGAAGCAGTGATTGATACTTTGTCAGTCCTGGTCTTTAATCAGGGAAGCTTTCTTCCAATCATCAACCTCTAAAGAAATTCATTTATTTGGTTACTTTGGGGATACGTTTTTAAACAAAAATTAGTTGAAATATTCTGAAACATGCTAGTCTGTGGCTATTATTATTTTTATAATATTGTTTGTCAGGGAGTCTGATGTATTTGTATGAATGAGATAGACATCCTCTAAGTTTCCTTACTCAGCATATTTGTGAGCCATCAAAACTCTTAAAAAAAAAAAATCAAACCACAGTCGGTGTTTTAACATGGCTGCCAAAACTTCTTGCTGAAATAGACCTCAAAGTACATCACTTACAAGTGAGTCTAATAAATGGAAGGCAGCTGCTTTGGTTCACATCTAGCTCTGCTCAATGACAATGATTTATGATTTAAGACATACCACAAGTCCATCTAGCCAAATGTAGCATGCTTTCATATGTATGCCTTAAATTTTGCATTTCCACATTACCTATTCTTGTTTCCATTAACGCAGAAGTATGTAACCTTCTGGGGCTATACGTAACATTTTTAGAAGGGTTAAGAGCTAGTTCCTTAGGCAATTCTAGGCAACCAATCTTTTTATCACAGTTCTAAATCCAGCTAAATGCATTGAAGTTGTACTGGATTGTTGTTGGTGGGTTTTTGTTTTTCACTCTGTTCTGATACATTTGGATTTTAAGTTTAAGTTTAAATTTAAGTTTATTTGTATTTCTATGCCGCCCAACTCCCAAGGGACTCTGGGCTGCTTACAACAATATAAAAAAACTTGATAAAATATAAAAAACTATTAAAAAGAGACATAATAAAAACATTTAAAAACAATTAAAAACTCATACACACCGTTTCATGGCCGGATCTCGCCAAATTGCAGAAGCGAGATCAACGGCCCCAAGCCTGCTGGAACAGCCAGGTCTTCACCGCTTTCCGGAAGGCCAACAGGGTGGGGGTAGTCCGGATCGCAGGAAGTAACTGGTTCCAGAGGGCCGGGGCAGCCACAGAGAAGGCCCTCCCCCGTGGGCCTGCCAGCCAGCACTGTTTAGCTGATGGGACCTGGAGGAGCCCAACCCTGTGGGATCTTACTGGTTGCTGGGAGCTATGTGGTAGAAGACGGTCTCGACACCCATGACAGCTCGCGCAGCCGCATTCTGGACCAACTGTAGTCTCCAAACACTCTTCAAGGGTAGCCCCATGTAGAGCGCGTTGCAATAATCTAGCCGTGAGGTGACAAGGGCATGAGTGACTGTGAGGAGAGCCTCTTGATCCAAGGAGGGTCGCATGTGGTGCACCAGGCGAACCTGTGCAAATGTCCCCCTAGCTACAGCTGCCAAGTGTTGCTCTAATTTTAGCTGTGAGTCTAAGAGGACACCCAAATTGCAAGCCCGTTCTGAGGGGGAAATTTCCCCCCCCCCCAAACCAAGGATGGACAGTCGACATAGTCTTTGGGAGGCAATACCCACAGCCACTCGGTCTTGTCTGGGTTAAGTCTGAGCCTGTTAACTCTCATCCAGACCCTCACAGCCTCCAGGCACCGGCACATCACGTCCATGATGTGTCCATGTGTATTTTGGCATAAACATGGACACATATACATAGACTGCTAAGAATTGCCAGCCAAAAATTGACTCATCTCAGCTTCTGTGGTCCATATTTTAAATGCACAATACAATTTATTCCCTTCACAAAAGTAAAGGGAATAAATTGTATTCCCACAGATTTTGACATTTGCTCTGCTGGCAAATTTCCACTGCCTTTAAAATTTCTAATGCTGGTAGGTGGAACAGTGAACTTCTCTAAAAAAATTATGTGCAATTGTCATAGTCAAAGTGACGCCCCCCCTCCCCCAAAGCTCCTTTTCTGGCATGACAATGAGATGCAGAGTTTAGGCAAATAGGCAGTTACAGAAAAAGGCAAAACTTCTTAGCATCATCTACAAGCAAGTACATGGGTTTTGAAATAAAGAAGTGTAGAGGAAACCTAGACAGGTAAATGACATTTTGGCAAGCAAACAGCCACGCTCAGAGAGCATCAAGTAATCCACAGACTGTCAAATACCTGTGAAGCATCAGATTCAGTAAGACACAGTGATCCTGACATGGTACCTAGATGACAAAATTCTGCACCAAACTCTGAGATTAAAAAGTATGGAAAAAAATGGGCAGCAAATTTCCTAACTTGTAAACATCACGCTTGCTTATCACACTATTCTCTTTTGGGATAAGCAATATTATGCAGTATCCAATCTGAGTCGGTCACTGTGACCTGAGGTTTATTCTTCCATGCTTTTGGACTTGTGCTGGAGCCCATCCTCAGGGAACTTCTCTCTCTCCAGATATTATGCAGTGAACAAAAAAGGAGCAAGAAATAACAAGCAAAAGAAATTAAAGGCATGAGGTAAGTGAAGGAGAATTTAAAATTAACTTATGCAAGCACCATTCTCTATATCAGGGGTCTCCAACCTTGACAACTTTAAGCCTGGCGGACTTCAACTCCCAGAATTCCCCAGCCAGCTTTGCTGGCTGGGCAGAGGTAGGTTCCTACCGGTTCGGACCGGTTCTATAGAGCCGTTAGTAACTTGGCGGCCTGGATCGCTGGAATCGGCAGCAACCCAGGCCTGCCACGCCCCCTAGCTGGTTCTCTCGGCGGCGCCGTAAGCGGCGCCATCTTGTTTTTTGCTTCTGCACATGCGCAGAAATCTTTTTTTAGTACTGCACAAACCGCCTGCGTGGCGCATCCCTGAGCGAACCAGCAGTAGAAGAATCTGGAACCCACCCCTGTGGCTGGGGAATTCTGGGAGTTGAAGTCCTCCAGACTTAACGTTGCCAACGTTGGAGACCCCTGCTCTATATTGTCTCCCCTTTTTTAGCCCCAGAAGCCATCCTTGCTTCTCTGGTAAAAGTTATGAAAACATTTGAATGTTTCCTTACCATAAAATTTTTTCTCAGGTGGATGGCAATGAGTTGAAGCTTCAGAATGTGTTAGAACTAGAATTTCCCAAAGTTTAATGCAGTCCTATTCATGTGCTCAGTCCTGGTCTGTCTGTCTGGACATAAAATTATAGTGGCATTGAAAATTAGAGGCTCTGAGACTCTTAACTTATTAATTTCTGCCACACGTTAATATTTTCACACTTGCCACCACCCTGTAGGTGGTGTATAACAATGGGTGTGTAACATATGGTAAAGTAAACTCCAAATGATGTCAATGTGTGGCTTAAAATCCCCCAGTCCATCATTTTATGTCTTCCTAAAGCACCCTAGATTATATGTATGTGGTGCAGTGGTTAGAATGTAGTACTGCAGGTTACTTCTGCTGCCTGCTGGCTGCCTGCAATTTGGCAGTTCAAATCTCACCGGCTCAAGGTTGACTCAGCCTTCCATCTTTCTGAGGTGAGTAAAATGAGGACCCAGATTGTTGGGAGCAATATGCTGACTCTGTAAACTGCTTAGAGAGGGCTGTAAAGCACTGTAAAGCGGTATATAAGTCTAAGTGCTATTGCTAAGTGCTATTGCTATATTGGGTGGTGTCAGAAAAAGGCAGGGATCAGAGCCGGCAGCCTGTTTCTCCACGTCGGAAGTCTGAAGGAGCCCGGCAGGTCCTGTGCGGGCGAGAGGCCCTCCTTGCCGAGGTCTTTAGTGAAAGTCAGGTGGTTTCAGATCTGTGATGATCAGCATCTGTCTACTTGAGCCATGGCTTACCAACTGTATAGAAACACCACCCTGGGAAACAGTCTTCAAGAAAGCCTGGATGAGCTCATTCAGTCTAGAAGATCACACTTCCGCTTGCTCTTCAAGTCCTCCTATCAATGTTGCATTAGCACAGCGGGTCAGAAACAGAGTCAATTTCAGGGGCTCTCTGAACACGTACAGGTTTTGCGACAATGTTTGGACCTTCGTACTGAATGATGTGGAATTCAGAGAGGCCACCGAGGTGGTAAAAGTAGATGAAGTCAAAATCGTGATCTCCAATGGGAAAAAATACAGGTTCCAATGCTGCGGAGTGAAGGGGGATCGGGGCCTCTGAGCCCACGTGGACTGGATGGGCAGGGCTTCCAGGGGAGCAGCCTGGACAAAGAAAGACTCTGTCAGGAGTTGTTTTAATAATGCAGGCCTTTTCTGGAAGGCCTCGTGGAACTGTCTTAGCAAGGTCCCATAAAGCAGCTCCAGGCGTTGGCTCAGTGTCGAAGATAAGCAAGCTTGCTTTAAAAAAAAAAAGATTAAAAATAAGGATGAAACCTACACAGCTACTCTTGGGTTCATCAAGGTCACCAATAAATATTTTATATAAAACTAAAAAAAAAAGATTATATGTATATTAACATTTTGTATTACTGGACCTTTATAAACCAAGAACATGGCTGATTAGAGGTAGTGAGTGTTGCACTCCAGCTCATCTCATCTACACGGGGCTTGATTGGAAGGGGAAAAAAACCCAGAAACTAAAGTTTTCTGTACATTCCTGAAAGAACTGTGATGAATTACTGCATCATTCTGGTTTAAATTAGATTGTCAGGCAAAGGAGAATAATTATACCAGGGACTCCAGTGCTCAAACTCCTTTTCTCTTATTTTTATTTTCAAGTTGGAAATACTTCTGTAAAGAGTCATCTGAGTGAAATGGATAGAAAAAAAAGAAGCTGAAGATATAAGTAAAATATAAAGCAGAACTGCTATATAATTACACTTTATTCATTGTCCAGTGGTACATAACATTTTATATTTGATGTTTGAATTCCCAGTCTCAATCAACAGTATTCTCATAAAGGAATTAGGGATTGATGATGTGTGGAAATCAGTCTTCCAAAATCTCTGAAGGTTTTTTTTTTTGTGCAAATGCTATTTTCTTTTAAATCTATCTCTTTTTATTTAAGGAGCTCAGGGAGCCATACATAGTTTCTTTAATTTTATCCCCATAGCAACAAGTTTTCTAAGTAAATTGGTCCCCAAATCACCTAGTGAGCTTCAATGAAGTTGAACTTTCCCTGGTTGTAATTCAAGAATGTAACCCAAGGTTAACAATCCTTTTTGGCTTGGGGGCTCTACCGTGGTGAAATCCAATTTTTTTACTACCGGTTCTGTGGGTGTGGCTTGGTGGGTGTGGTGTGGCTTGGCCGGCGTGGCAGGGGAAGGATATTGCAAAATCCCCATTCCCTCCCCACTCCTGGGGGGAAGGACATTGCAAAATCCCCATTCCCACCCCTCTCCAGGGGAAGGTTACTGCAAAATCCCCATTCCCTCCCCACTCCAGGGGAAGGATACTGCAAAATCCCCATTCCCACCCCTCTCCAGGGGAAGGATACTGCAAAATCTTCATTCCCACCCCACTCTGGGAAAAACCAAAGGTGGTATTTGCCGGTTCTACAAACTACTCAAAATTTCCGCTACTGGTTCTCCGAACTACTCAAAATTTCCGCTACAGGTTCTCCAGAGCCTGTCAGAACCTGCTGGATTTCACCCCTGGGGCTCTACTATACTATATTTTATTTGTGAACTATCACAGAAGCGAGTAGGACTGAACTTTTCACTTTTTTGTGTGCTTTGTGAGTTGGAGGAGTTAACAATAGAAATTTTGCCTGATTAAAAAAATGAAATAGTTAAGTATGTTTAGATCTTTAAATCCCCAAAACTAAAAAAAAAAAAAATGCAAAAAATATTCAGTTCCACCCACTCTAGAAGGACTTGGGAGTACAAATGGAGTTTTGTGAATTCTGTAGGTTGCTCATGGATTCTGGGTTGCCCATTCTTGCCCTAATGACTGCAGCCTCCTGATTTTTTTTAAAAAAACTTCTTTTCTTTGGAAACTAGGATTATAAAAGGTCAGAGTGTACTTGAGCTGCTTTTTCTCTTATGTATCTCTGCAGCCCCATAGGAGGAGTTATCTCATTATTTCTTCCCTTTGGATTAACTGAATCCATAAAGGGAATGAATAGGAAGTCAGGGATTAACATAATGCCAGGCTACATTCAGGGTCTAGCATTTATAGGGGGTTTATTTCCTTCAAAGAAGATGGATCTCCTCCTCCTCCTCCTCCTTGGTGGAAAAATGCATTAGTAATCGTGAGGTAAGAATGTCTTACTTGGTTGATTTTGCTTTTTCTTCTTGTTTTCTTTAAAACAACAGTGATAAGTATTAACATTTTCTTAGTCCACTGATTCTTCAGGGAAACATAAAAAAAGGAAAGATGATATTTGTAGCTGAACATTGGGCGCTATCTAACAAAATGAAACTCAATGGTGAAAAAAGTAAGGTTCTACATTTAGGCAAGAAAAACAAAATGCACAGGTACAGTATATGTGGTACCTCGCTCAATAGTAGCAACTGTGAGAGGGATCTTGGGAGTCCTAGTGGGCAACCATTTAAATATGAGCCAGCAGTGTGCAGCAGCTGCCAAAAAAAGCCAACACAGTTCTAGGCTGCATAAACAGAGGGATAGAATCAAGATCATGTGAAGTGTTAATACCACTTTATAATGCTTTGGTAAGGCCACACTTGGAATACTGCATCCAGTTTTGGTCGCCACGATGTAAAAAACATGTGGAGACTCTAGAAAGAGTGCAGAGAAGAGCAACAAAGATGATTAGGGGACTGGAGGCTAAAACATATGAAGAACGGTTGCAGGAACTGGGTATGTCTAGTTTGACGAAAAGAAGGACTAGGGGAGACATGATAGTGTGTTCCAATATCTCAGGGGCTGCTACAAACTAGAGGGAATGAAGCTATTCTCCAAAGCACCTGAGGGTGGGACAAGAAGCAATGGGTGGAAACTAATCAAGGAGAGAAGCAACCTAGAACTAAGGAGAAATTTCCTGACAGTTAGAACAATTAATCAGTGGAACAGCTTGCCTCCAGAAGTTGTGAATGCTCCAACACTGGAAGTTTTTAAGAAGATGTTGGGTAACCATTTGTCTGAAGTGGTGTAGGGTTTCCTGCCTAAGCAGGGGGTTGGACTAGAAGACCTCCAAGGTCCCTTCCACCTCTGTTATTTTATTCTATTCTAAAAACTTCACTCCTTTTGCCACACACACACACACAAAAGAATGGGTCTTTGATCATGCTGCCATAACCCTTCCTTATGGACACTGGTGTGTCTTTGATATTATGCGGGTCAAGTGATCTTCCATAAGAAGAAGAAAGAAGATGATGTCACCTTTCATGGCTGTGATAGTACATGGGCTATTGGCCCTTCTCACTCTTTACTTGCTTCATTTTAAGATACTCCATTCCTTTTAAGTCAAGGTGAGATTAAAATGGAGCAAGAATGCTGAGCATAGAACTAGACTAAACATTTATAAGAGATCAATCATTCACCCTGAGCTTTCAAAAGAGCTCAGGTAATTGTATGAATGCCATATGCTTATGAGAATGTTATGGAACTGTTATCCTCTTTCAAAACAAACAAAAAAGGAAAGCTATTTCTTTTTCCTTGAGTTAAATGAGAAGGATTTAAAAAAAAAAAAAGCATAAGGGATACTTCATGCTGAACTATTTGAAACAGCTGTTTGCCTGACATGGGACATTAGGTTTCAGCACCACAACCACTGAATTGATTATATTGCAATTAGTGGACAAGAGAGGCAGTTTTATTAACCCTCCCACATTTTATAGGCAACGTGATGGAGAGCCTCATGCACTGTGTTTAGTGTCATAGATCTAGAAAGGACCATTTAGACCACTGAATCCAACCTCTTGCCAAATAAAAGCATCTCAAACAACCTCAGACATCTCTGATAAATTTAACTTTTCTGTGAAATTGGTTTCACTGTGAAGCTATTCTTACTGATAGGAGAAAGTGTGCCTTGTGCATATAACATTCA
The DNA here is from genome assembly GCA_003457575.1 of Thermophis baileyi. Taxonomy (NCBI): domain Eukaryota; kingdom Metazoa; phylum Chordata; class Lepidosauria; order Squamata; family Dipsadidae; genus Thermophis; species Thermophis baileyi. Next base: position 883,798 of record QLTV01002845.1, on the reverse strand, counting down.
GTTGGAATCTGCCTTTCTATAACTTAAATCCATTATTCCATGTCCTCCACTCTTGAATGAGAGAGAAGAGGTCCTGACCTCCTTTTGTGTGACATCTTTTCAGGTTTTTCAAAAGTGCTATGATGCCCTTGCTCAAATCTTTTATTCTCAAGGCTAAAAATACTCAGTTCCTTATCCTTCATAAGGTTTAGCTTCCAGTGCCCTGATCAACTTTAGTATGCTTTTCTGAACCTGTTCCAATTTCTCTGAATCCTTCTTATAAGAGCATTTTCTGAAACATGATAAAATACTGGAACTCTGTTCTGACAAAAACAGAACAGAGTGCACTATTTGCTTCCTGTGATTTGGAAATTGTTATATTTATTGCTGTAGCTGAAATTTGCATTTGTATCATATGGTTAATCATAGTTAGTTTGCAGTCAGTTAGCATTCCACAATATTATGACGTAACTATTCTAATGCAAGGAAGAAGTGGCCGCTAAATGGCCAAACTTTAACTCACCTTGAAAATGCTGAATCTTCACTCTGCAAAAACTAGTGCTGCATTGATTTAAATGTGGGATATTGTTTCATTATGCCAAAGATAAACTTGAAAAATATAATTGTTTCATTAGTCAGGTTAGCTGCTATTCAAATGACTGCATGAAACAGTAGGTCAGGGGTGTCAAACTCAAGGCCTGGGGGCTGGATCCGGCCCACGGGGTGCTTAAATCTGGCCCGCGGGGCCGCCCTGTAAACAGCAAAGGACCAGCCCATGGTGGCTCTCCCAGTGAAAACAGAGCCCGGAAGAGCCGCGGGCGGCCCTCGCGAGCTCCATTTTCACTGGCAGAGGGTTGCAGGAGGGCATCACAGCTGAAAATGGAGCTCGGGAGCACGTTTTTGCTGACAGAGCACTTGGCCCACCCGACACGAGTGATGTTGAGTTGGCCATGCCCACCCTGGCCACACCCACCCGGGCCCCCTGAGGTCAAACACAACCCTGATGCGGCCCTCAATGAAATCGAGTTTGACACCCCTGCAGTAGGTTGTTTCTTACTTACTTGATCTTTTAAAATTCTCTTAATATTCTCATGAACAATTGACTGTTGCTGAATCAGACTTGATTTGTAGTGAATTTATGGACATGGCAACCTTACAGAAGCCTTATACCTCTTCTTTCTTACGAGATGGGTTTTCAACTTTCTAATCTAAGCTAGAGTCTTGGTATTTTTTGCGGGGTCCATATATATCAGAGGTCTTCAAACTTGGTAACTTTAAGACTTGTGGACTTCAACTCCCAGAATTCTCCAGCCAGCTGGCTGGAGAATTCTGGGAGTTGAAGTCCACAAGTCTTAAAGTTGCCAAGTTTGGGGACCCCTGATATAGATGCTAACCAGGTCTGATCCTGCTTATATGCATAAACACAAACAGAGTGAGTGAGAGAAAGAGAAAAAGAGAGAAACTGAAGAAACAGATAAGAATTAAAGCTTTTCATTCTCCATACATGTTCTCCATATATGTACATTATTAAAAAGTTGGATAAAAATATTTGTCCTTTACTGAGCACTGTTGACTTCATTCTGCTCATCCAAATCAATTCATAATGTGGAACATTGATATGATTAAGTGGTTATTTAGTGGCCTGATGAAAGTGATGGCCTGGTGAACAAAAGGATGTGCCCTTTTGAATCTGTTGACGAGAGGAAGACTTGACGGCTGACAGATAGAAATGAGTGTATTAAAACCATGGTTTTGAGTTGATGTATTATAGATAGCAGGAGTTTTCCATAGCAATTATAGTGCAGCCATTGAGATAAAAAGGTGATTATACTTTGAAGAGGAAAACATGATTGTTCTATTATTATAGTCCTTCCAAGACAATGAATATAAATGGCCTTGAAGGAATCTGTAATATTTTCTTGAACTCAATCAGAAAAAAATAAATAGTGGGTGAACATGTTTCCTTCAGCCCTGTCATATGGAATTAAGCATGGACACAAAGAGGACAGGAAGTGGCTCTGATGAATGATAATGGGGAGGGAAGAATCATTTGCTGAGTTAAAAACAAAATAAAAAAACAGCCCGAAAGGAAACATGATGGACGTATATTTCTTCTTAAACCCTGGTAGAAAACTCTGATTGAATAAACTTAAGGGAATCCTGCAGCAATGTAGGACAAATTTTGCACTGACTAGGAGAAATAAGATGCTCAAAATCAAATACTTCATTATAAATTTCTCTAGAAAAATCTGATCTAGCCAACAACACTGAGATGCTGTTGCTAGAAGAAAATCTGCCTGTTTTTCCTGCATGTCTTTTCCCTTTCGTTTCCTCCTTTAGAAATCCACGAGGAAATTTTCTTTAATATTACAATAGCCAGTTTTGAAAGCAAGTCACTCAAGCATATCTGTCACTTGATATCTGACAAACAATAACTTGTCAGTTGATGACAGTGTGCGAACCGATGACATGCTGAAAACTGCCTGGCACATTCTCAAATGTTTTCTTTTTTAGCTCCTATTCTCTTTAGCTCATTCTCAGCATGCTGGAGAATTCCTTCTGAATTTCTCTCGGTGGGATTTTGAGTTCAGTTTATTGCTGAAGATTACAAGAATGTGCTACTGGTGGACTTGCTTCTTCTGTTGCACATCTTTTCTTCACTATAAAAGAGTCCCTAACCGTGCCATGGATAGAATTCACTCTTCATGTCTTCCCTTGGTCCTTTCATGCCCACAGTGCATACAGTATATACAAAAGACGCAGGGCAACCAGGTCATGATGCTTATTTTATAATTCCCCCCCCCCACACACAGACACTTCCATCCACCCTTTGGATGATTGTAGAAGTCAAAAAATCTGTAAAACATCTGTATTTTAAAACACAGGCTACTTAAAAAACCCTCCTATGGTCACTTCATCACTAAAGAAGTTCAACATCCCTTCCCTGAAATTTTCACTTGAAGTCTCTTCTCTTTTGAGTGAATTTCTCTTCATCACACAGCAGTAAAGTTCTCTTTCTTCACACTATAGTCAACTGGCTATGAAAATAAATGCAAAAGAGAGAGGGGGGGTGTATAGTTTTGAAAATGGTGCATTCAAGAGTTCACCAAAAGCTCTACAGCAGGGGCGTTAAACTTGTTTTCATTGAGGGCCGCATCAGGGTTGTGTTTGACCTCAGGGGGGTGGGGGGCTGGGTGCGTGTGGCCAGGGTGAGCATGGCCAGCTCGACATCACTCATGTTGGGGGCGCCTGTGGTGGCCCGAACGCTCTGCCAGTGAAAACAGGCACCCGAGTTCCGTTTCCGGCTGCGACAGCCTCCTGCAACCCTCTGCCAGTGAAAACGGAGCTCGTGAGGGCCGCATGCAGCCCTCCTGAGCTCCGTTTTCACTGGCAGAGGCGCCATGGGCCAGTTCTTCATGGTTTCCAGGGTGGCCCTGTGGGCCAGATCTAGGCACCCTGCGGGCCGGATCCGGCCCACGGGCCTTGAGTTGACACTCCCGCACTATGAGTTTGCCAAATGTTGACACCCCTGCTCTACAGTGTTTGTTTTGTGAAGAAGAAAAAGAAAAAAGCTTGCATCTACATAGCATCATCATCTTCTTAGCACTTTATAAGTTTTCCAGTGCAGGAAATATAGTCTCGCAGTATGAATAATTGTTTAGTAAAAAGTTCATCCTAAACTGTCCAAATATTCAGGGACCAAAATCCTATTAAGACTATTGTTTCCTAACCTTAAAAGTTATTGGAATGTAGCAGAGGTTGGTTCCTCCTGGTTCGGACTGGTTTGCCCGAACCGGTAACAACCTGCTGGTGACATCACAGTGACATCACGGATCTGGTTCGGTCGGTGCCGGTCCGTGGGCTCCGCCATCTTTTTTTTTTTTTGCATTTTTTTGCATTTTTTAAATTTTTTTTTAAATTTCCGGTTTTTTTTTCTTCTGCGCATGCGCAGAAGCCAAGTTTCCGGCGCTGCGCATGCGTCGCCATCTTGTTTTTGGCTTTTTTTGGGGGGGGAAATTTTTTTTGGATTTTTCAGCACTGCGCATGCGCACGCACGAAGCACGCGTGCGCCCATGAGGCATGGCCACGCGGTGCAGGAGGAAACGAACCGGCAGCGAGGTAAGTTAGAACCCACCCCTGGAATGTAGGATTCCTATTTCTAGGCTGGACCTGCATAGCAGCTGCAGTTTATTAGAAATGTTACTTGATGTCATCATTTGCTAACATAGGGCCTTCCAAATGTGTTGGACTTCTGTTGACTGGGAAACTCTGGTTGCTAATTTAAAGTCCAATAGTGCCTGCAGGAGATTTTTTTTAAAAAAGTTATGATGATAGCTGTGATTACATAGTCTTGGCCACTATCTTGATTTTTTTGAATGTCCTTGTGGATACTGTTGCCCAAGTTCACAATTTGCAGTAGAAGACCATCTTAAATGATGGGAATGAATGGAGAATAATTGATACTTCCTATGAATTAGGAACATTGACTTGCCATATTTCCTCTGATTCAATATGATCTGTAAGAGCAATAAGGAGATGCTCAGCATTACTAAACACAGGTTAACATTTTTTTCTTTTTCTCTATTTTCTTTAAAGAGCCATTGTGGCACAGTGGTTAGATTGCAGTATTGCAGGCTAACTCTGCTCACTGCTCACTGCCAGGAGTTGGATCCTGACCAGCTTGACTCAGCCTTCCATGCTCCTGAGGTTGGTAAAATGAGAAACCAGATTGTTGGGGGCAATATGCTGACTCAGTAAACCACTTAGAGAGGCTATAAAGCACTATGAAGCAGTATATAAATCTAAGTGCTATTGCTATTTTAATCTTTTAACAGTATTTGCTCAGATGGTACATAAAGTGATCAGATATATAAAGGAAGGTTTGTAAGCTTGCCCATATTTCAATAGAATTGACAATGCAATGCAATCTGTGGAAGTTTACTCAGGAACAAGCCCCACTGTGTTCGGTAGGGCTTAACACCCAGAAAACTATGCAAAAGAATGTCATTTTCATATTCAAAATCTGGTAATGCTTTTCTCAGTTCCTCATGTTTTTTCTCATAACAACTTTGTAAAGTTGGTCATCACTTATGCATGAGGAGCAAAGTGTGAGAGAAGGTACAATTCACAAGGGAAATCAATAACTTGGCCAATTTTTCTTTTGAATGTTTTCTATGATGATTGGGGAGTCTGCAAGTTGAAACTCAATATAGAGAGAGAGGACGTAAACAAAGAAGCAGATGAGTAGGATTTTAAACTTTCTAGGTAAGGCATAATCGCTTGTTTTCTTTTCATGACATCTGCAAAACAAGTATACCTTCAAAATTGCAACCTAACTATAACCAAGATTCAAGCAAATTATTTGGTTATAATTCTGTTCTGTAGATTAACATTTGATTGATTTTAATTATTTACATCCAATGAATGCATTTAGAAACGCACCCCTTGTGTTTCTTTGTGTAAAATTAAAATGACAGAATAATTAAACTGTGCATTGAATAAAGGTCCATCCCGAGGGTGTCCTATTAATAGAGTGGGAAGAAGGCAGACAGTTTATCTTTGTGCCGGAAAATGAAAGTGCCAGTATTGGGAGACATGTACAGAACAAGAATAACAAATTATTGATAATAAATGTCTATACAAACTTGTAGTAGGTTTTTTAGTTTTAAAAGATTTAGCCAGTTGTTCCAGTATCTCAAGTGAAAATGCTGAGCCGAGGTGGCGCAGTGGTTAGAGTGCAGTACTGCAGGCTACTTCAGCTGACTGTTCAGCAGTTCAGCGGTTCAAATCTCACCGGCTCAAGGTTGACTCAGCCTTCCATCCTTCCGAGGTGGGTAAAATGAGGACCCAGATTGTTGGGGGCAATATGCTGACTCTGTGAACCGCTTAGAGAGTGCTGTAAAGCACTGTAAAGCGGTATATAAGTCTAAGTGCTATTGCTATTGCTATTGCTTCTGGTCCAAACAATGTTAACAAATGTTGTAGCTGTAAATATTGTCACTGAGTTACATCTGAGAGGATATTTATCTCTCAGCACAGTGTATGTTAAAAATTCATCCTCATTAGCATCAATTTGTCTAAAGTCAATATCCACGCTTTCATCTAGTTTTTCTATATTACCAGCTTTTCTCCATTTTTTAATGTTGCATTTCCCTATAAAGTCAATTTAACATGGGAAAAAGATCAAATCTGTTTTATTAGACATTACATTCCATAGCTTTCTAACTGATATAGTTATTAATATGATGATGATGATGATGATAAAGCATCTGGAGGCTAAACCATATAATGAATGATTGAGGGAACTAGATATGTTGGTCTAACACATAGAAGGAGTAGGGATGATATGATAGCAGACTTCCAGTTCTTGAGGGGCTGTCACAGGGAAGAGGGGTCAACTTATTCCCCAAAGGACCTGAGCGAAATACAAGAAGTAATGATGGAAGATCATTCAAAAGAGATCCAACCGAGAACTAAGGAGAAATTTCTTGACAGGGAGAACAGAATGACTTGCCTCCAGAAGTTGTGGGTGCTTCATTACTGGAGGTTTTTAGAAAGAGATTGGACAGACATTTGTACAGAATGATATAGGATCTCCTGCCATGGGCAGGGGATTGGACTAGAAGACCTCCAACGTCCCTTACAAACCCTATTAGTCTGTTCTATGTTTACAGAAACACTAGAGTTTAGATCCTTTTATTATCAATCCAACCAAAAATGCTAAATATGTGTACTACAACATTGCTCAAATTTGAAAATTTGAACAGAATCTTCTTTTTTAGATATTATATTCCATAACGTTCTAACTGATGTAATTGTTTCCAAAGTTCTCTTTGACTTAAATCCTAATACTGTCCATCCAACCTAAGGAGCTATATATGTATATTCCAAAGCTGACCACTTGGGAAATTAACAAAAATTGTTAGCTTCATTATTAATAGCAGGTAAGCTTGATGATATAGCTACAGATTCAGAAAACCAAATCCTCCCTCATTAACTGGTAATTGCATTTTCTATAAAGATATATCCAGAATCTAAGAACCTCATACATTTTTCTAAATAAAGAATTTATTTTCTGAAAATATTTTACAGATATTTGAACAAGAATTCCTCCCCAAATATAAAGTAATCTGGGAATAATATTCATTTTGAAAGCATTCACCTTTCCCCAATGAGTAAGGTTTAATGACTCCCTTCTAGCCTCGTGGTGCGACCGGAACAATCTGGAACTGAACACACTCAAAACTGTAGAAATGGTGGTAGACTTTAGGAGAAACCCTCCCATACTTCCACCTCTTAAAATACTAGACAACACAGTATCAACAGTAGAGACCTTCAAATTTCTAGGTTCTACCATATCGCAAGATCTAAAATGGACACCTAACATCAAAAACATCATCAAAAAAGCACAACAAAGAATGTTCTTTCTGCGCCAACTCAGAAAGCTCAAACTGCCCAAGGAGCTGCTGATACAGTTCTACAGAGGAATTATTGAGTCTGCCATCTGCACCTCTATAACTGTCTGGTTTGGTTCTGCAACCCAACAAGACAGACACAGACTTCAGAGTATAATTAGAACTGCAGAAAAAACAATTGCTACCAACCTGACTTTCATTGAGGACCTGTATACTGCATGAGTCAAAAAGAGCTGTGAAAATATTTCCTCACATCCTGGACACAAACTGTTTCAACTCCTACCCTCAAAACGACGCTATAGAGCACTGCACACCAGAACAACTAGACACAAGAACAGTTTTTCCCCGAACGCCATCACTCTGCTAAAAAAATAATCCCCTCAACACTGTTAAACTATTTACTAAGTCTGCAATACTATTAATCTCATCA
>QLTV01002845.1:810013-847277 GCA_003457575.1 Thermophis baileyi | reverse complement strand
TTGTAATCATGGTGGACAGAAATCAGGAAATGTGGAAGATGCTTGTAGGAACTTGGCTACATGTTTGTTTATTTCCAGGCAGGTGTGGTGGGCATACTTTGTGCATATGCAACATTTTTTGAATTCCTCATGCTCTTTGATGGTTTTATTGGATTTATAGCATTTGTCGTCGTTTGTAGAGGGATCTTCATTTTGTGGGTGTTTGGTTGTGGAGTTTTTTGAGTTTTTGCTTGGCATGGTCAATAATCAAATAGTGTCTGACAAATTAATTAATTAATTAATATCTACAATCAATCAGTTTAACAAATTAGTTAATCAAAGTGTGATTAGTTTATAGTACCTAACCAATCAAATAACCAATCAAATAATAATTAATTTAATTAATTAATCAATGTTTAGTTAATTAATATTACCTAACCAATCAAGTGATCAATCTAACCAATAGAAAAATATCAAATCAATAAAAATATAATATAATAATATAATCAATTTACAGTTAATTAGTGCCTGATTTATTAATTGTTCAATTGATAATCATTCAATGCTTAACTCAATTTGTTAAAGTTGTATTGAGAAATTAAATAAACAATAAAATAATAATTAATTTAATTAATTAATCGATGTTTAGTTAATTAATATTACCTAACCAATCAAGTGATCAATCTAACCAATAGAAAAATATCAAATAAATAAAAATATAATATAATAATATAATCAATTTACAGTTAATTAGTGCCTGATTTATTAATTGTTCAATTGATAATCATTCAATGCTTAACTCAATTTGTTAAAGTTGTATTGAGAAATTTTGGTTGAAAGAGGTAGAAAGATTTCTGAAACCTGGTGCTTTTTGGAGAGTCCATATTTCAATTTACAGAATTCACAGCAAGCAGGGTCAAACAGCTGGAGGGACTAGGCTGGGGTTAGGATTAGGGAAGATAAATATTTGAAATCTCCAATTAAAAGAAATTCTTGAACAAGTTTTTATATTAACCCTTGCTTAATATGCCTCACAGAACTGCTTGGATGATAAATGATAATTTCGTAACTATGTTTCTAATTTATTATTTCAGTTTTTCACCATAGATTCCCCTTCCTAGAGTATGTAGAACTTAAAGTCTGCTGCTTCAATATTGTTCTTCTCATCAGGTCACTGTCTTTAAAAAAGCTCAGGTCATTTCCTTTCTGTCACTCAGATTGAAATACACATTATTTTTCTATCAGTTGTCTTTTTGTTCATTCCTCCATTATGGAAACTGAAATCTTTTCAAGGTCTTATTCAAAGCTTCTAGAATTGGCAATAGTTGCAATCATGATAATTCCACCCTCCTTCATGTTTCTTTCCATATTTTACCAGATATTTTCCCAATAGGAAAGACAGGAACTCTGTCTGTATTCATTTCATTGAGTTCTTCCTTATATTTCTTTGAGGCTTTCAGAAAATCTTAAATCTAGTACTTGTCTTTTATTAAATTAATCTATTAATTCCTGCTATGTCCTCAATGTATGCACGGTGGCTCAATGGTTAAGATGCTGGGTTTGTTGGCTAGAAAGCTGGGAGCCCAGGTTCGAGACCTGAGCACCACGCGACTGGATGAGCTCCTGTCTTCGCCCTGGCTCCTGCCAACCTAGCAGTTCGAAAGCATGCAAATGTGAATAGATAAATAGGTATCACTTTGGTGGGATGGTAACAGTGCTCCATGATGTCATGCTGGCCACATGACCACAGAAATATCTTTGGACAGTGCTGGCTCAATGGCCTTGAAACGGAGATGAGCACCACCCCTATAGTCGTCAATGACTAGCAGAGTAAAATCCACAGAGACTCCTTTACCTTTTCCTTTACCTCAGTATATATCAAGGCTGTAATTGTGTATCATGAACCTGAGATTAGGTCTAGAGAAATTAATGCTACAGAGGTATAGCATTTGATGGTTACAAAAATATCCTTTAAAAAATTCTGACCCTTTTGAACAAGGATGCCCACTGTGTATATTTGGGAGAGCTAAGCCCCCTCCAAGTTTAGAATAGAATAGAATAGAATAGAATAGAATAGAATAGAATAGAATAGAATAGAATAGAATAGAATAGAATAGAATAGAATAGAATAGAATAGAATAGAACAGAACAGAACAGAACAGAACAGAATAGAATAATAGAGTTGGAAGGGACCTTGGTGGTCTTCAAGTCCAACCCCGTTTAGGCAGGAAACCCTACACCACTTCAGACAAATGGTTGTCCAATCTCTTCTTAAAAACTTCCAGTGTTGGAGCATTCACAACTTCTGGAGGCAAGTTGTTCCACTGATTAATTGTTCTAACTGTCATGAAATTTCTTCTTAGTTCTAAGTTGCTTCTCTCCTTGATTAGTTTCCACCCATTGCTTTTTGTCCTGCCTTCAGTTGTTTTGGAGGATAGCTTGACTCCCTCTTCTTTGTGGCAACTCATAAGATATCGGAACACTGCTATCATGTCACCTCTATTCCTTCTTTTCATTAAACTAGACATACCCAATTTCAGTAACCGTTCTTTATATGTTTTAGCATTCAGTCCCCTAATCATCTTTGTTGCTCTTCTCTGCACTCTTTCTAGAATCTCAACATCTTTTTTACATCATTACACAAAGTTATGTGAGACTACACGGGCAAAACTAAGGGTCTATAATCAGTGGTGGGTTTCAATTTTTTTTACTACCGGTTCTGTGGGTGTGGCTTGGTGGGCGTGGTGTGGCTTAGTGGGTGTGGCCTGGTGGGCGTGGCAGGGGAAGGTTACTGCAAAATCCCCATTTCCTCCTGATGAGCTGGGACCCGGGAGGCAGAGAATAGATGGTGGCGGGGCCAGTCAGAGGTGGTATTTACCGGTTCTCCAAACTACTCAAAATTTCCGCTACTGGTTCTCCACAACTGGTCAGAACCTGCTGAATCCCACCTCTGCCTATAATGTGTTATTATGTTTTTTTGAAATAGTGATGTGCTAAATTTGGGGCTTACACAACCCATTTTCAAATATTGCCTCTATCAAAATAGCAGGACATTCTTGACATAAAAAGTCACAAAGTGGGGACTTGGGAGGCACATATAAACCCCAGGTTGTTTATCATTGCTTTAGATGAATTTGACATTCATTCTAATATTGTATAATCTATGATATCACATACATTTTTTTCTTTTTACTCAATGAAAGGCTACAGATTCTCCACGTTCAATAAAAGAGTTGAGTTAGAATCCCAAGTGGTGCTCTTATGAAGAAGAATCTAGGTGTCTTTCAACCATATCATTTTCTTTTTATCACTCAATATGATAACTACAGATGATGCTGATGTGCTTGGCCACTCATGCAACAGTCCTGCTGAGAAGAATATGACATTCCGAATGCATTTCCTTATGCAGAACTACATGCATATTTTTGAGAAATTGGCTTTCTCTGCTGCTTGGTAATGGAGCAAAAGAAATAAATAATGCCACTGAAATGAGATACTTTTGCTTCTCCCTCCCCCCCACCCCATTCTGCCAGGATAGTCATATGATCATCAGGGAGTAGAACAGGATGAGAAAAACAAACACATATAAATTCATTTTCACACCTGAATAGCTCGAAGTCAAATTTTACTTCCAACACTGATTTCTTGGTGGTTCTCCTTGTGGGAGCTGAACAGCCATTACTGGGAAGCAGTTCTGCTATATGAAAGGAGGGATAAAAGCATACAATATCAAAATGATTGTTAGGATCCTTAAAAGATGAGTTAATAAGACTATTCAAACAGAACTGAACATTCCTTTTTTTTTAAAAAAAATCACTGTTCATTTTTAATATGATCCCTGAATCCTGAGGAATATGTCCCAAAGGTGCTTTTTCAAGGGGCAACTGGAACTTTTTGTTTTTTCTTTGAAGATGTTTTACTTCTCATCCAAGAAGCTTCTTCAGCTGATCATGCGACCATGGGGATGCTGCGGTCATAAGTCACTTTTTTCAGGGCTGTTGTAACTTTGAATGGTTACTAAACAAACTATTGTAAGTCAAGGACTACCTGTGTGGGTATGTCCATACAGTATGTTTGGTCTTTAGCAACGATATAGAAGTGATTTACCATTTCCATCTCCCAGGATGGGGTTCTTTTTTTTCCCCTTTCCCATTTTAATATACAACTTTTTTTAGTGGTTATCCATTCAAATACCAACCAAGACTGAACCTGCTTAGCTCTTTGCAGTTCAGCTAAATCCTCCTTCACATTCCATTGTATTTAATTTTGTCTCACTCTTATAGCTACTGTGCCTCCATCTTCACTGGTGGTAGTAATGATCATTCAGGATGGGACCAGGAATATGTATGCATATTGAAAGCAGAATCTTATATATGTTTGCTAAAAATAATATAGAATTACGCTCTTAGACTGGTAGTTTTTAAATTTATAGACGATAGATTTTGTTAAAAAAAATCATCATAGGAAACCTGAGCAAAATGTTTATGCTCTATGTATACAGTATTTTAAGAATGCTTTTAACATTATTTTTATAAGTTTGTGGGGGTGTTTTAAAAATAAAATTTATTATCCTTCAAGGAGACTACATTAGGAACTTTCTGCACCCCCCCTCCCCCATTTCATCTGATTTCAAGGTTTGGCAGCATTTGCTTGTTAATTTGATTGCATCAACTGAGTAGGGAAGCACACCGATTTCTGTGTTGTGGTTTGACCATTATCTGCTCCTGTGCCATATTTTTTCCAATTTCTTCTTGCCATTTTTTTGGACATTCAATTTAATGAAAGCCATAAGCAAGAAAAATCAATGTTGAGACATGTTATGGCTCTTTTGTATGGATGGTTTCTGGGTATTGATGTCAGAATGAAGGCAAATATATATGTCCCAGGATAATGTTGCAAGATCCAATCGGTCACTGCGACCAGAGGTTTTCTGAGCCCATGATCCTTAGGGAAGTTCTCTGTACCAGAATGTGTGCTTTGGACTATTCTATGAGTTGTATTTATATGGTGCCTTCCTATTGGTTGATTGGTGTGTGATGGCTGGTGATTGGCTGTGGTTTCCTTGTGCTGCCAAGTCCTCAGCTCCTAAGTACCTGATATGCTGGTGGTAAATCAGCACTCCTGTTGACTGACAAGGGACCTGTTTCCCAGGCTTCAATCATTTCCCTGGCTATCTTTGTACCTACACGGCCAACAATCTTAGGAGCTGTGAAATTGAATGTATGTCCCTGTTCATTGGAATGTGAGGCTACCAATTGATGTCAGAGTTGAACTATGGATGAAGAGTGCAAATTATATTTTACACAGGCCATAAAAAGGTGATTTCCCCCCCCCCTTATGTACCTATTCTTATATACTGTTCATGAAGAGTCTGATTCTGAAGTCAAAGGAACCATTGAACTTTCAGGATACTTCGAATCAGGGGTGGGTTCCTCCCGGTTTGGACCGGTTTTCCCGAACTGGTAGCAGCCTGCTGGTGACATCACGATGACATCACCGATCCGGTTCAGTTGGTGCCGGGCCGTGGGCGCCGCCATCTCTTTTTTTGAATTTTTTAAAAAAAAATTAAAATATTTTTTTTTCTTTTGTGCATGTGCATAAGCCGAGTTTCCAGCACTGTGCATGTGTCGCCATCTTGTTTTTGGCTTTTTACAAAGCGCGCGTGCGCCCACGAGATGCGCCCACGCGGCGCGGGAGGGAGCGAACCGACAGCGAGGTAAGTTGGAACCCACCCCTGCTTTGAATTATTGATGTATTGCAGGCTGAATTACCAGTAATGATGCTGCTCCAATATAATTCAGAACGAATTCACCATTGATTAAATATTTTGGCCCTTAAGTCTCACTTTATCTCCAATTAAGAATTTTATGAACATGCACAAAGTACCTCTAAAGATAGAGTTGTTTGTTTGGTGGCCAAAAAGATCAAAATGGTAGCAATCACCATGTAATTAAAGTCCTGTCCCTCTTTCAAGTGCATCAGGACTTATACTGTAGAAAAAAAGATCAGGTCTTTAATCTGCTCGATTTTTTTAATTCCCCATCTATACACCACACTTGTATAAATCTTATGATTACCAACTTTTATACAATTGGTATTTCAGTGGTGTTCCAAGGACTGTGCTTTCTAAAGTTGGCAGGACCAGGAAGAAGAAATGGGTAGAGCAAAGAGAAAATTAAATCAAGTCTAATTCAATATAGCTATGTAGTTAATAAGCTTCTTCTAGGTGTTTGAAGCTCAGGAATTGTATATCTGGTCTATAGCCCCACCTGGACTTGAAGATCAAAAATGGAGAGGAAGGATATGACCCATGAAAGACATTAGACAGAATTTTTCTTCCTAATTTAATAACATTCTAATTAAAGATGAATATCTCTTCAGCCAGCTACAGATACTAATTTCTGCTCTTATCATTTATAATCTATAACTCTAAAATCCTTTACAAAATTATTTGAAAGCAAGTCCCACTGAATACAGCAGAACTCACTAAAGTTGCATAGATTGAATTTGCACACAACAGCTAATAATTTAATTGTTTACTTATTTGCTAGAATCTTAGCAAAATGTAATTGTGGATAAAAAGAAAAATAAATACTGGCTAAGTAGTGCCATTTTTAAAAGCTGTCCTTTCCATCATCCAGAAGAAGTAAGACAGCTGTAACATCAACCTTATCTCTTCATTGTACAGACTATTGGAGAGGAACTTCTATCAGTCACCAGCTTTCAAGATAAATACCAATATTCATTAGTGCCAGCCATTGAGACCAATTTTTCCATTGAAGGTGATCTGCCATGGGGAAAGGGAACAAAGGAACTAATGTGTGGAATATCTTCCTAATAGAAGATGGGGTAGTGGGAGAATTAAAAAAAAAGAGAGAAGGAAGGATGGAAGGAAGGAAGGAAGGAAGGAAGGAAGGAAGGAAGGAAGGAAGGAAGGAAGGAAGGAGGATAAAGAGGAAAGAAATTACTTTGTAAACTCATAATCAGGGTTAAAGGCTAAACTAAGAAACTATGCATATTTCAAATAATACCCATGTGGATACAGAAGAACATGTGAACATACAACTTAGTAGCTTTGTCCCTGGCATGTAGACATTTTCTATATTGGTACCCACACTTTGGAATGATCTCCCTGAAATTTGGAAGTGATATCTATCATTTTTTAGACACTTGCTGAAAACTCATGTCTTTATCTAAGCTTTGCCGATATACAGTAAATGTATATTGATATTGAATGTCAGAGTTTTAGAGAGAGCTGCCCAAATGGATCAGGGCATCTCTATTCTAATGGGATGTCCACAATTCCATTTCCAGAACTACCGTTTGTATCTTAGGATAGCTTCTATTTCAGATGCTTGGCGTTCTGCCATTCAATATTTCAATAAATAATTCAAAACACTCCTTTAGATGGATATTGTCGCAAGTGAAACTCAGGTATAGCAAATTGCTTTGAGTATCAATTGATTATGGACGAGAAGTGAAGTGCAATCCAATAATACAGATTCTAGCTTACCCTTCTGGTCAAGTGCATCTGCTTTCTGGTAAAGGTAACCACATCCATTCAATAATATCCCATGATGGAGAAGGGCCAGAATGTAATGTTGGGAGGTTATGTGGAGAAGGATTAACACAGCAGATTTGTGCTTGGAATGATGGGCAAATAGCTACAATGGAAAGTGCATAGCTGCAAAAACAAGTCATGAAACTTTTATTACTGAAACCAGGGACTCCCTTGCAAAACTAAAGTGATAT
Organism: Thermophis baileyi; assembly: GCA_003457575.1. Lineage (NCBI taxonomy): Eukaryota > Metazoa > Chordata > Lepidosauria > Squamata > Dipsadidae > Thermophis > Thermophis baileyi. The sequence continues at coordinate 839,546 of QLTV01002845.1, read as the reverse complement.
TAATATCATAGTCTGGGAGGTTTGTGTTTCTTTGTCTCAAGTCATTTCATAGATTCTCATTAACTTAAATGTTTTCCTTTGTGTGTATTTGTTAGGTTTGTGAAATAGCATTTGCTTCTTTCTTTGCATTAATTAGCTGTAAGGTCAGGGTTAGTTTCAGCCCCATTTGTAATGGTGACCTTAGAGTGTATAATGAAAAGCTACTACATTCACAGTGGCTTGGCAAAGTGAAAGCACCAGCATGTTGTGAAGACAATGACCCCCGTACTTGCCCCATGGCTAACATTTCATTGCCAACGCCTTCATCAATCTTGATTTTATGGGCCCTTATGGTCAAAGGAATTTTAATTAAAATAGATTCAAAGGGTAAAGCTCAGATAAGCTACTGGTTTATGCCCAGGAAATAGGGACAGTTAACTCATTGTTTGCTTCCTGCAATATCCACAGGGAAAAAGGAATGTGTTAGTGGAGTTCATTCATCCTATTACACCAGGTATGGAAATATATCCTAAGGTTGGAGGCTTTGGGGACCAGTAATTTGGAAGCTGTGGAACTTTATTATTATTATTATTTATTAAATTTAAGGGTGAAATGGAGGCTTTAACATCTAAAGAAGCTTTAAAGAATCTCTGTTGGGCCTTATAGTAAAGACTTCATTGAATCTGGATTGACTTCTAAGGACTTTGCCATTGCCTTCTTCAGGATCATTTTGTCCACTTTACAATCCAATATAAAATTTCTTAGTGGTCTCTAACTCCAACCCTGTTTAGCACACTCAAAGGGTTCTGGAAGCACAAAAGAGTTGGCTGGGAAGGCTGCAAAGAGCTCCAATGTTATGTGCTTAAGTATTAGAGCATATCAAATCTGGTGATAGAGAAGTCATTGTTAAGGTTCACCCTATACAAAAATGTATATTGTTTCTGCTGTCTAGTATACTATCTGTAAGATGTGGTTTTGAAGGAGCTATCTAGACACTTTCTGCAAGTTATTTCTTCTATAATTCCATTGCATGGTATGTGTTGTGTTCACTTTCAAGCTCATCTTCAAATATTTTTATCCTTTCAAAAAAAATGAAACTACTGGTTGAATCTTCTAAGATTGGGCCATAAAATTAATTTTAAATATATTAAATGTTTAATAAAATCAAGTTAAAAGCAGACAGATTCCCAAAGCAGCTTTCTGCCTGGGCAGCAACAAGGAGCAGAGAGCAAATACTAGATCTGTGTTCTGTAAATGGATCTGGCCATCTATTCTGACTGTGAAGAATTGGAATGCATTTTCAATTACTCAGACACTTTGCACAGAGGGTAATATTTCATGGCTTTCATTCACACTATCAAAATGCATTCAGTGTTCCCATGTGAAATCAGGTTTGTCGTAAGGTCAGGTGCACTGTGGTCTATTTCTCACCTCCTTCATAATTTGTATTTACTTGGGATTGGTGCTAGGAAATAGGCAATCTAAAAATTGCAAATATATAAATGAATGAACCCAGTTATGACAACACAGATGTTTCTTTCTTCTGTGGAAGATTATGCTCTTGAAAAAAAAATCTGGGAGTGATATCTATGTCTTGTTAAGAACCAGAAATAGTAGATGGCATGCATCTATATGAAATAGACAATGTATCTCAGAACCTGCAGTTTCAATTGGTAAAACTTATGAAGTATAAGAACAAGATGGAAATTATATCAGTGAGCTAACTTCCTCTGGATGAAGACCAACGTGTAATGTACTTTTCATTGTAATTAGCAAGTCATAGGTCTCTCTGCGTGTATGTAAAACAAGAAAATATAACAGCTCTTTTTTCCATTAAGACATAAATCCTACTGCCTGTTTTACTGCATCTCTCCTTTTCATTTATCCATTTGCTATGTAGCAAAAGCTTTTCTTGCAAACCTTGTTAACAGATGCTCATTTCTCTTTGTTCTTAGAATAAAAGCAGATTGAGTATGGAACACAGTGGGTTGCTTTGAGAACTTTTAGAATCCTCTCCTTTTGATAAATTATCATAGGTAAGGTCTAAAACTCCACAAGAGAACCTTCAGCCCATTTTTGCAGCTCCTAATCCCCCCAAGACTGAGTCACAAGTATTCAGCTTCACGTTAGTCATTCTTACTGATATATTTTTCAGGGGTTTAAAAATCAAGAAAAAAGGTGATAATACATTACATTGCCTTAAAATGCCCACCTACATGCTTGAAGAATAGAATAGAATAGAATAGAATAGAATAGAATAGAATAGAATAGAATAGAATAGAATAGAATAGAATAGAATTATTTATTGGCCAAGTGTGATTGGACACAAGGAATTTGTCTCCGATGCATAAGCTCTCAGTGTACATACAAACAACAAAGTGATAGGTCATAAATCATAGTTACATTCATTAATCATAAGATACAAACAACAAATCCCTGAAAATATTGCAGCTTTATCACTTCTATGACGTCACTAATCATGCTTCCTGGGCTCATCAGAAACCGAACATAATTTGAAAGAGCAAGGCCTAGAAGAAATAATTCCCCCTCTTGTTTAAAATACAAGAAAACTTAGTATTATCAAAATGACATTGGAAAATGACCTTGTGAATTAGATTTGATTCTAAATGCAATTCACTTGATTCATTAGCCATTCAGGTAAACCCTTCATGGTTGAGGAGTGAGACATAAATTTATGAATTAAATAAGGAATGAAATAGTCTCAGCCCACTGATCAGAATTAATATTATGCAGTAAAACCCTCTTCTTTTTTATCCTACCTGTTCTCATCTAATTTGATGAAAGAGAATTTGCTTTTGAAATGTGATTAAAAGAAAAAGAATTTCAATGGGAATAGCAGGAAAGGACTATGGTGCCCTTCTTAATTATAAGCAACCAAGGGATTGTGTGAATATTCTGGTAATAGAACAATTACGATAGCATCTATATATGCTCCAAATGTAAATCAAACTACCTTTTACGCGAATTTGCATGAACATTTATATAAAATACAGTGGGGAAACTTATGTATTATTGGTGACTACAATGCGATATCTGATAGGAAAAAAGACTACAAAAGCAATAATAGGAAAAAAGCAAGGGGATTACTTCCCAAAACATTTGTAGACATGAAAACTGAATTCAATCTAATTGATGGCTGGCATTATTTAAATCCAGAGGAAAAACAATATACATTTTTTTCGTATCCTCATAGGTCGTGGTCAAGGATAGATATGGCCTGGAGGAATATGGAGTTAATAACAGAAGTAAGCGAAATAAAAATAGAACCAAATCTGTGGGCAGATCATAACCCGATTACAATCAAGTGGAAAGGGAAAATTAAGAAATTGAAAGTAAGATGGACCCTTGATCAAAGTATTTATGTAATGATGTCATAATACACATGTGATCATTTGATTCCTTTTCCCACTGCAGACACATGTCAATCTCAAGCTCTCTGGCTTCCCTAAACTTCATTCCAATTCCAAGGAAAAATCACATGGGAATTCCTGCTCTTGGCTACTTTTTCCAGATTGTGAATTGTGAAAAGCTGGGGATCCTGTGTTTATTTTTTTAAAATGTATATGGCCATCCATCTCACCATGCTAGCTACCCTGGGTAACCAGCAACAGTTAAAAAACCCAAGCAACAGCAAAAATGAATACATAACCAGCAGCCAAGGTAAAAGAAACAACAATCAAACCATGATTAATATAAGCTTCTCATGGGGTCTGATCATCGAACCCCGAAACATAGGAACACAAACATGATTTCAGGTCCTTATGAAAGGCCAACAGGTTGGGGCCAATCTAATATCCAATAAAATTATGTTCCAAAGGGAAGGTGCAATAACAGAAATGTCATCCTACCAGATGACATCCCTTAATTGATGGCACCGTCAAGGCTCTTCTGCCAGATTGGCTCATATGGGTAGAAACAATAGGAGAAGAATAGTGTTGCTTCTCTAGAATTTAAGTATTATTTCAGGTGGTACCGGTAAGTATTGGAAATGTATTTCTGAAGAGTCATGGGCTACAATAGAAATTTTCTTCTGGATGTGCTAGTTTTTCCTTTAAGTTTCAAAATACTGTGAGAGAACTATTTAAAACAGGCCTGGTTAAAACATCCCACCTATGGTCTGAAGTGGTACAGTTCATTCTACCATTGCAGGATTCTACCACTTACTCTGAGAAATTTACATTTACATTCTACCACTTACTCTGAGAAATTTACATTTACATTCTACCACTTACTCTGAGAAATTTACATTTCAAAAAGCAGCTCCTTCTGGAGGAGGAGGAGGAGGAGAAGAAGAAGAAGAAGGAGGAAGGAAGAAGAAGAAGAAGAAGAAGAAGAAGAAGAAGAAGAAGAAGAAGAAGAAGAAGAAGAAGAAGAAGAAGAAGAAGAAGAAGAAGAAGAAGAAGAAGAAGAAGAAGAAGAAGAAGAAGAAGAAGAAGAAGAAGAAGAAGAAGAAGAAGAAGAGACTGTTCTTCACACTGTCTGTCACTCAGTTGCTAATTCTCAGTTGCAACACCTGGACAGCAGATTTAGCATGTATAAGAAACCCATTATACAACTGAAGTCTTCTTCTAAATGTAGTATTTATTATTATTATTATTTCAGTTCTAGTAATTGAATAATAGCATAGCACTTAGACTTATATACAGCTTCATAGTGCTTTACAGCTCTCTCTAAGCGGTTCACAGAGTCAGCATATTGCCCCCAACAATCTGGGTCCTCATTTTACCCACCTCAGAAGGATGGAAGGCTGAGTCAACCTTGAGCCGGTGAGATTTGAACCGCCAAACTGCAGCTAGCAGTCAGCTGAAGTAGTCTGCAGTGCTGCACTCTAACCTCTGCGCCACCTCGGCTCTTATAATCATCATTTCAAACTATTTTCATATGTATTTATTTTCACACTGTTTTATAGAACGTATTAATTTGTCTCATTTTTTATCCTCCAATTCAGTAATTAATTACTTTTTCTTGGGGATGGGTAATGGCCTTATTCTGTTATATGCACAGACCAGGCCAATAGCAAAAGAAAAACAGAGAAGAGTAAAAACAGGTGTAGGTCAATGTTCACTCTATTTTGATGCATAATGGGAATGCAACACTCTGCTATCCTAAGATGACATGAAGTAAAGTGTATTTATTTATTTGTTTGTTTGTTTGTCAAATGTAGGTACTGCCCATCTCCCTCTCAATGAAATATGAAGAGAAGCATTATCAGAGGCAAATCTATTTCCTTGCTCCTAAAATATTTTTTCTCCACTTTAGACAGAAAGCATGAAACTGTTTCACACACCCTGAACAGTAAGTCAAGGATCTAGCGATTGACATGCCGATCAATAATGTTGTCTAGAATTGATGCTTACTGGTAATGCAAAACATTTCCTTGAACAAGGTTCTTTAAAACATATTACCATCAATGAGACACAGGGGCCAAGTTTCAATCTTTTCTAGTATCCTGGGCTATATTAATCTTAAGTAAACAGTCTACTGTAATGGAGTACGTGAAATTATTCTGATAAATAAAAGGACCAGAGCTACATAAGTATTTATTTATTTACTAATTATTGAAATGTACAGTATATATCCATCTCGTATATATATTTAAAACAAATATAAAAACAGCAAAAAAAAAAAAGAATGATATGGCTATTTAAAAACAAGAACAAGAACAATGTAAAAGTACATGAAAAATATCATAAAATACATAAAACAAGAACTGAGGTAATAACAGAATAACAGAGTTGGGCAATTCCAGAAAAGAACAAGCTTTAAATGGGTGATAACCTACTGAATGCTACCTTAAATATTGTTCAATAGTATTATTTTCTTGTCCTTAAGTCATACTAAGACTCTTTACATTTTAACAGAATAACAGAGTTGGAAGGGATCTTGGAGGTCTTCTAGTTCACCCCTCTGCTCATGCAGGAAACCTCATACCATTTCAGACAAATGGTTGTCCAATCTCTTCTTTAAATCCTCCAGTGTTGGAGCACCCACAATATCTGGAGGCAAGTTTCATTCATCAGTACAGCCACAGTTCTGGGCCCCCATGCCCCTTGCAAATGCCATCAGTCAGGGCCAAAATGGCAATAACCGCTGGAGATTGATGTTCCACAGGAAAGGTTGTAAAAGGAAATGCTTGTATATTTTTATGGTGACCAGAAAATGTAAAATGGCAGATACCCCATTTTTGTTTAGATTTTTAAAATCCCACCTTTATTATTTTTATAATTAACTCAAGGCAGCAAAAATGTTTAATATTCCTTTCTTTTCCTAATCTCCTGACAACACTTACCCTGTGAGCTGAGCTGAGCTGAGCTGAGCTGAGCTGAGAGAGAGTGACTGAGGCAAAGTCACTTTCATTCCTAAGGCACAACTAGAATTACAGCTCACATTTCAATAGATAGAGTGGGGAAAATCTAATCGATTCTCTAGAACCTGGAACTATAGGAATTAGTCCTTTAGGAACTATAGAATTTACTGATGCATAAATAATCTGAGAAAATACACCTGGATTTCTGAAGCCTTAGAAAGTGACATTAGTTAATCAGCACTTGCTGTTACATTAAATTGCTTGACTTGAGACAACTGTTATGGTTGTAAATACAGTTACATCGCAATGTATAAATGTGTTCATTCATTTTAAGGAAAATACATAGTTTATATATATACCCTGCCAACAAAAGTGCATATAGTCAAGGCTATGGGTTTCCCACAGAGGTGGGTTTCAGCAGGTTCTGACCAGTTCTGGAGAAATGGTAGCGGAAATTTTGAGTAGTTCGGAGAACCGGTAAATACCACCTCTGACTGGCCCCATCTATTCTCTGCCTCCCAAGTCCCAGCTGATCGGGAAGAAATGGGGATTTTGCAGTAACCTTCCCCTGGAGTGGGGTGGGAATAGAGATTTTACAGTATCCTTCCCCTGCCACGCCCACCAAGCCATGCCACGCCCACCAAGCCACGCCCACAGAACCAGCCTAAGGAAAATGGCCACCTAATGAGAAGGAAGGACTCACTGGTGAAGAGCCTAATGCTGGTAACGATTGAGGGCAAACGAAGAAGGGGACGACAGAGACTGAGATGGCTGGATGGAGTAACTGAAGCAGTCGGCCTGAGCTTAAATGGACTCCAGAGGCTGGTAGAGGACAGGAAGGCCTGGAGGAACGTTGTCCATGGGGTCGCAATGGGTTGGACACAACTTTGAAACTAACAACAACAAATAGATTAGATCAATGGTGTTTCATTTGGCCAAGGCAAATAAAATGGTTTAACTATCAAATCTCACAGTGTACATTGTGTGCAATCCTACACAAACCTATTACAAGTGGAGCACACACATGTTCACCATGATGGTCTGTAGGAGAAATATTAACACATTAAGTACTGCAAAAAAATGTCAATGTCATTTGAACTGTGTTCTTGAGGGCCCTGGTTGACAAGTTTCTCTTCAAAATATGGGGTTTGTACATTTAAATACATTTTGTGGCCATGGACCATGGTCATGGACCCTCAAGACTTAACTCAAGGTTTAAATCATAACTTTTCTTGAAGCCTTCACAGACTCCTTGTGATGACATTGTGCCCCCCCCAGGGGTCCGCAGACCACAGGTTGAGAACCACTGTGCTAAGCTATAAACAAACAATTGTACTAGTGCTTAGTGGGAAATGTAAAGCAGGTTACTAAATTCACACAAAGGCAGGAATAAACAGATTAGATTATCAATCATGAGTTTGCATTGACTGCTAGGAAGCTTCATATGAGAAACTTCAGAAAATTGTTTAATTGTTTAATTTAAATGCATTCCTCAAAGAAAGAAATAGCACTAGTGGGACTCTTGTTGATTAACTGCCAAACAGTGGTGAAATCCAAAAATTTTACTACCAGTTCTGTGGGCGTGGCTTGGTGGGCTTGATGTGGCTTGGTGGGCGTGGCAGGGGAAGGATACTGCAAAATCCCCATTCCCTCCCCACTCCTGGGGGAAGGATATTGCAAAATCTCCATTTCCACCCCACTCTGGGGCCAGCCAGAGGTTGTATTTGCTGGTTCTCCGAACTACTCAAAATTTCTGCTACCGGTTCTCCAGAACCTGTCAGAATCTGCTGGATTTCACCCCTGCTGCCAAAGCCTGAAATATATATTGCACACCTTGCAGAAATGGCTGTTCTACAACTGAATAAAGCATTCACCCCATGTAATGCCCAGGCCTAGAAGCCCTGCTGTATAATATCAATCTGAGTGTCTCACAAAATGAATTGTAATACATTTTGCAATGGGGGAAAAAAAAAAGAGCAAGTAGGGAAGAGTCTGCTTTCTGTTTTCATGCTCCTTTCATTTTCAATCAAATATATTTTTACAAGGGCACTAGGAGGCTGGAAGAAACACTGGCAGACTTTGCAGGATCATTTAGTAGAGCAGTGATGTAAAATGAAAATTGTCCTTAGGCCTAGAGCTGTGCATGGATAGTTCCTCACTTTGAGCCTCTTGCAATATCTGTATAAAAGTCAAATACAAAACACAGCTCAACACCAGCATGAAGATTCCTGGAGAGAATCTGCACCATGCAAGCCGTCACATAATCTGCTTCTAAAAATGCAAAATAAAACATTCTATCATCTCTATGTATATATCCCTCTAGCTCTCTATACCTTTATCCCTCTAGCTCTCTATCCTCCTATCCCTCCATTTTCTCTCTTTTCTCTACCCCCCCCATCTTTCTCCCTCCCTCTCCATAAACTGTTTGCAATTCTGTGGAACCCCTAGGCACATACCTGAAAAGATAGCAGCAATCTCAGATTAGCCAAATTAACCTGTTTTAACTCAGACATAATTTGATTACCTGTGAGATGCCTATTAAATAGCATCTGTAATGCAATACATTTAGACCGGAACACCAGTGTTGCTAGTGCTTTTACAGAGACATATCCATTTTCATATCAATCCTATTTTTCTTAAACTGATTTCCTGATTTTTTTTAAAAATGAGTGTATCTGATTCCCACTTTTCCATATTCAAGCCCTATCTTAGCACTATGAAAAGGAGGAGAGATTATGGAGATTTACAGCCTTTCATCTTAGTAGCTTTGTTGTGCATTGACTTTGATCTCCACTTGGAAACTGGTAGATTGCTCTTAGCCTGGCAACAAAGAGCAAGCATATATGTTTCTCAAATTTCTAGAGTTGTCTAACTCCAGAACAACTCTGGGTGACTTACAAATTTAAAGGCTAGAAACATCACAAAGTCATAGAAAACAATGCTAATCAGCCAGAAGGAACAATAAAAATCCTGCTAAAAAGTTTGAAAATCAATCCAGATTTTCAGACTTCATTCAGGCATAGGAGGACATTTATTATCACCTTACAATAGGGGTGGGTAATTTTTTTTCATCCTATGAAAGTCATAATAATAATACAGTGATGGGTGACTTTGGGCCAACCACTCTTTCTCAGTACAGTTTACCTCACATGGTTGTTATTATGGAGAAAATAGGAGGAGCAATGAGTATTAGGTGTGTTTGCCATCTTGAGTTATTTATAAAGATAATTAAGATGGGATAAAAATAAATGAAAAAATTAAATCAATCAAACAAACAAACAAATATCACTACAATGGGTGGATGTGAAAACTGAATGATTTTTCCTTGCTTTTGGAAGTTTGGGGGCCTAAGGGAATTAGGTATATTGGACCTAATGTGTAATGTCAATACATCTATTTTACTATTTTTCAGAAATGGAATAATGAAGTATCAAATATCAATCATTTTCTCACAAAAACTGTAATTCAGTCATGTATGGTTTGGTTGAATTCTCCAACAATGCCCATTTGGGAATATTGACAAAGACTAGAAGCCCAGGCTCTGGCAATATCAGGACCCTGGAGAGTTCACTGCAGGCGGGTTACTGATTGTATTAAAGATGAACAAAGAGATGCTGTCTGTGACCCACTGAGACTTTAAGACTCTGGTACAAGTGATCTGTTAGCTTCACACTTGCTTGTTGCTCTCTCTAGTCTTTAAGCTTTTTGCCTTTTCTGAAGCTTCAGATGTTTGCCAACTTGTGAAACGTAGCCTTTTATTTAACATTCAGCTGGGGAAGATCTATATTCTTTAGCTGGGAAGGCATAAAAAAATAACAGAATAACTTGGAAGTCTTCTAGTCCAATCTCCTGCTCAAGCAGGAGACCTTATACCAGTGATGGCTAACCTTTTCCGTACCAAATGCCCAAAGTGCGCATGTGCATGCGCAAATGCGCATTCGTGCACCCGAACCCCAGAAATACAATGCACGCGTGGCCCCACACATGCACCCCATCCCTGTCACATGCACACACGGCCCCCCACCCCCGCCTGCCAGCGGGAGGCATGCACGCATGCGCGGCGGAGCTGAACTGGGGCGACGGTTCAGGTGCCCACAGAGAGGGCGCTGCATACCACCTGTGGCACGCGTGCCATAGTTTCGCCATCACGGTCTTATACCATTTCAGACAAATGGCTGTCCAATCTCTTCTTAAAAACCTCCACTGTTGAGCACCCACAACTTTTGGAGGCAAGTCGGTCCACTGATTAACTGTTCTCACTTATAACTGTTATAAGTGATGTATTACTTCTGAATTATTGTAAATTAATGAGTCAGGGGCCCTTTTCTGACTTTTGACATGCAATAGGTATAACAGTTTTCAAACTAATTCCTATTCCATCTACCTCTCACACACACACCTCTCATCTCTGTCCTCTATCTCATTCTGTTATTATCCAAGGAATTTGGGTGATTGGAAAACAGTTTTGGACTATAGGATCGTTTACTCAACAAACTCAATAACTAATCAGTCCAACTCCTGTTTGATATGTGGCTTTGTTTGTCTGATTCTCATTTTGTTCTGTTTGCAGTCCTATGTTGCATAAGGATCTGTTCTATCCTGATATATAATAATTGAATTTGCTTCAAATGCATTTCTTTCTTGGCATTCCTTCTCTGAATCATCCAGATGGAATTTGCTTATAGTGAGTTTTGCACATTTTGGAATTGATTTTCATTAAGAAGAAAGACATTTCTTGTTTTCTTTAACCTCTGCAACTCATTACTTGTGAGCTTTTATTAATTTAGAAGGTTATAAAGAGTCTAAATGTAACAGTACAAATATTTTATAGAAGGGGAGAAAAGGAGATGCTTTGTCAGTAAACAGTGATCTATCCTTGATAGAAGATTTTTAGCTAGCACTGACACATTAGGATGAGTCATTGGCATTTTAGAAAAAAACATAATTTGTTAGATGAATCCACAGCAGAATATGACTAGTGAAGTATGAAATCTGCAGAAGGAATCCTATTTAAAATTCCATTTTCTGAGGCCTACATAACAAAATATCTCCGTAAATCTGTATACCTACTTGGAAATTCACCTGGCAGCTTTCATGCTGTCAGGACTTTCATGTGGTTGGGAGTGGAAGGGCTTATAAAAGTGCCAGAGTAATTGTCCTGTATTTTCTTCTAGTAATTGTCATTCAGACTGATGAAAGAGGGCTGAAATTCATGGCAGTTGTGAGGTATTGTTGTATTTTTATGATTATTAGCCTCAAGGTTGTACATGAAGACCCTGTCCTTTGTTGCCCAATTTTCTACAGCTTCCCCTGCTTTCCATATGTCAAATAAATTCCAAAAGAAGACATCATGAAAGAACTCCTTTCTTTTTCCACCAACAGTGCTTCTGATGCCACCAAAGGGATGTCCTGCCCTTTAGAAATGAATTGAGATGATTGCTTTTTTTACTGGAGAAATTTGGAAAACTTATTCATCCAATTACTTGTCTGCAGATTTAGTGGAGAATTTCAAAATGTCATTTGTGCCCATAATAGTACCTTCATTTAAAAACCAGGAGTTTTGATCATATACACCCATTTCCAAGTGTAATATATTGTAGAAGTTGGGGTTCTTAGGCATCATTTGCAAATCCACATTTCACAATGTCAGTTTCAATGGAACTGTAGGACTGGATATGTTGAACGAAATGGCACTGAGATATAATGGCATGGTCTACTTTTGTCTTCTTTGCACATATAAGATAGATTCCTCCTTACCCATGTTTGGAAAGAATTACTTAGCAAGAGTTACAAATTGTATGTGACTATTGTATAACCCCTTTGACTTTTGAGCCTTCTATCTGTATTATAACTTCCAACAATTAAGATAAAAAGAGCAAATTAACCTGATATCTCATAGAGGAAAGTGAGCAGCAGCATGCTAATGATTTTCCTTAGAATATTTTTGGTGGACAGTCTATTTGTGACCAGGTCATTGGTAAGATATGTCACCAGTATTGTGCTACCTACACTCCCATCCTCTGAAAAAGTGTAAAGGTGGCACAAGACCCCACATAGTTCAGAACCTTGGAGTGGATCTGACATCCAAGGAAGGTGCATTACAGCAACCAGCAGACTGTAAGGGGTTTATCCACTGTCATTTTGGAAGGGAGCGGGGTTTAGCAAGCCAAGGGAAATTGACTGGTCTATTTATTTTTCTATAACTCTTTTAACCTATATAATGCAATTATTTGCAATTATTCTGCTGTGAGCCTGTTGTCTTCAAATCTCAGAAACTATTGGCTTCCAATTGGCCACTGGTGCCAATGTAAGTAGCCTGGCTGCAACTCTTTGGACTTTCAAGTTGGCCAACTCTACACTGAAGTGCATGCAAATTCTTTAAAAAATATATCTCAAATTAAAGCAGAATCAAACATAGAATCAAAAAAATGATAAACCGGAAGAAAACACAACTGAAAAGTCACATACCCTTCCCTCCCTCAAAATTCTTTCCTTTGAGAGCTATGCATTACTTGTTTTCAGGATAAACAAAGAGATGTCCAAATATTCTTTATATATATATATATATGTATATATATATATATGTCTATATATATATTTATATGTATCTCTATATCTATATGTATATTTATATGTATATGTATATGTATATTTATATCTAAAATTGTGTGTTTACTGTAGCCTTTGGAAATGCCTTTGTTTTTCTTTTTCTTTTTTTTTTATTATTTTTATTGATTTTTAAAACTACAAAACAATACACACAAACAAACAAAGACCTACATCCACATATATACATAAATACACTTTTAACAACAGTTTCGTCTCAATATATAATCTATTATTTACATTTTTCCCTTTTACTCTTCTCTAATTGTTTTCACATTTGTTGACCTATCTATCTACATATTTCTATCTTTATTTCTTCACACTTATTACTTACAAGTCGCTCATAATTTACCCATATCATTTCTCCTTTCCCTTTTCATTTATTACACCTTACATTCTATTTCTTCTTTCGAACCAATTGTCCAAATATTCTATGAACCAATGGCCAATGGTCAGCCTACTATATAGAGCCCACTACTTTAGAATTGGGAAAAAATAATATACATATATTGCCCTTTTTAAAAAAATTGATTGTTTTAAGGGCCAAAATAGGTATCTTAAGCAAAGAATTCAGAAACTCATAAAAGGATTCTGAAAAATAAAGACAACCTATTCGTTGTGAGCAGCCATGCCTGGACAGAAAAGCGAACTGAAGCTGTAGGTTAACAAAGATTTATTTCTACGGTTTGCATTATTGCTACTTCTTAGATATTAAAGGTCAGTTTCAGAGACTAGTTCCTCCTATCATAAGCAAGCTGAAAAGAAATTAGTCAACAATGGCAAGTGCACACTGAAATTTTAATTTTCATAATCCTCTTTGGGTGGTTAATTAGCATGAAGGCTGTATTTTCAGTATTGGATGGAAAACAGCAAGAAATTGAAAAAATGGAAAAGAGCCAGCACTGATGTCTTCCACTTCCATTAATCCTGAATCAATATGTACAGGGGTTTGCAAGGGACTCTTAATTACCATTCCATTTCTGTGTCTCCTATCAATGCCGTACATGCTTTAAAGCTTATTCTGTGGGCATCCTGTGCCTGAGATTTCCCCACAGATTTTTTTTTCCTGCTGCTGCTGCATTCATACAATTTGTACAGCTGTGCCATTTCCGAGAAGCTGAGCCGAGTAAAATAAAAGGGATTCCAAAACAAAATGCTGAAGAATGAGAAAAGTGAAGCCTCAATTAGAAAATAGCTTCCAGGTCAATATTTATGCCACCTGTCAAATCAATGGAGAACAGAGAATCCATGGAGAAAGGATTAACTGTTTCAAGCATGAACTGACAGTGGAGTGAGAAAAAGCTTTGAAATAAATAAATAAGTGAATGAAAAGCAACAGCAGATTTGACACCGTATTCTTTGTGCCAATACTTAGCTAGGCTTATTTTGCATGCTACCTAAGGCTGCTATAAATCAAAGTTAACTCGGCTAATGACAGAGGATTTCTGATTCAAAGGAGCAGATCACAGGGCCAGTACAGCTTTTTGTTAGGAATTATTATGTTGGCTTCCCACTTATTGGATTATCAATATGGTAAACTAATTTGTTTGACTGACCTATGGGAGATCCATTGTGTTTAGGGGAAATGTAATTTGACCAGAAATGCTATTTAGCACTGGAATGCAGTGATACAAAATGCAAAAGCTTTTCCACAGCTACTATTCCATAGTTCATTAACACATGTCCCCCAAACCGCAAGAGTACTTTAGAAATGGGGGCTGCTACAAAATACTGACTCTTCAGGAACTTCAATTCAGTTTTTCTTTTTCTCAGTTCTTACCTCCTGTGAAAAATCCTTGTTGGCTGTTTATTGAGTAGCTTCTGCCCACCCTTTTGGAGAGTTGGCTGTTGTCAATATTCCTCCTCCTCCTCCTCCTCCTCCTCCTCCTCCTCCTCCTCCTCCTCCTCCTCCTCCTCCTCCTCCTCTTTTTCTGATTATTCAAAATCCAATAGACATTTAATTGAGAGTTAAATCCAAAATCCACTTACTTTGGATTATCTCCTTTTACACATGAAAATGCCTAGCATGACACTATGAGTATCATAAATGAATATGAAAAATGTGTGAATAATAGTTTGGAAAAGGGTTTGTTACTCTGTTACTCTTGATACGCTGCCCCAAAATAGATGACATGGTAACATAGCACCTAAGAAAGAGCGGTCTGGGATCGTGACACTGTGCCTGCCATTTTGCAGATGTCGACTCTGCCTCCCCTTCCATGGATGCCCCTGCTAGACTACAATATCTCTTTGGCAGGCAGTAGTTCATATCAGCCTTCTCCAACCTGATGTTCTTCAATTATGATGAACAGTGTATATACTACCCCTGGAGATTGTTTGGATCTGGATGGGGAAGACTTGTTTCTACCTACCCAGTACATTTGGGCAGATTGTGTGCACTCCAGCAATTTTCATTTTGGTGGCACCAATGAAGCATGCCTTCTGGGTCACTGCTCTTGCCTTCTGGAACAGCATCTTCCCAGAGATAGATATGGCATCCATTTTACTGGAGTTTCAAAAGGTCCTTAAAATTTGGCTCTGCAGCCTTTTAGTGTGAAGTCCCTATTGTGTTTTTTTACTGTTATGGTTGCTTTTATTGTTATGGTTGCTTTTAGAACATGATTCTATGTTTTGCTATGTTTTTCACTATCTTAATTGTATACTCCAGTGTTGTAAGCCACCCAGAGTCTTTTGGAGTAGGTGACCATTATTAAGCAATAATAACCAGATAAATAAATTTCAGAAGGGACAAACCCAAAGTCCTGGGTAGTGTAAATCAAACTTATATATTTAGTGTAGGGGAAAGGGTGCCAAACTTAACACCAATACATGTAAAAAAAGATCAGGGACTCTTGAAATGTCCTAAACTGAACATGAGCCAGCAATTCAATGCAGTGAAACAAACAAATGTAATTTAAGTCTGCATTAACAAAGTAGAGCAGGGATGTTGAACTTGATTTCATTGAGGCACGCATCAGGGTTGTGTTTGACCTCAGGGGGGCAGGGTGGGCATGGCCAGGGTGGGGATGGCCAGCTTGAATCACTTGTGTCGGGGGCGCCTGTGGCGGCCCGAGCTCTCTGCAAGCGAAAATGGGCTCCCGAGCTCCATTTTCGACTGTAACAGCCTCCTGCAACCCGCTCCCAATGAAAACAGAGCTTGGGAGAGCCACATGCGACCCTCACAAGCTCCGCCTTCAGCTGCGATGGCCTCCTGCAACCCTCTGCCAGTGAAAACAGAGCTCGGGAGAGCCACATGTGGCCCTCATGAGCTCCATTTTCGCTGGCAGAGGCACCACGGGCCAGTGCTGTTTCCAGGTTGGCTCCATGGGACAGATCTAAGCACCCCATGGGCTGGATCCGGCCCACGGGCTTTGAGTTTGACACTCCTGAAGTAAAGATCAAGAGATGTCATCATTCTTCTCAATTCTGTGTTTGTTAGATCAGTTCTGGATGCCATATTTTAGCAAAAACATTGAGAAACTACAATATACCCAGAGTAGATGATAAGGAACCTGGAAGTAAAAAAATTAGAAGGAAAACTTGTAAGATGCAAGTATGTTTAACCTGGAGAAGTGAATACCCTGGAAAAACATGATAGCCCATCAGTAATTGAATGGCTATCATGTTGAAGATGGGGCAGATTTATCTAAGTTGTTCCAGAAGACAGAACTAGAATCAGTGGGCTTAAGTGACAAGGATGCAGATTCTGGTTGGTGATCGGGAAAAACTTCCTGCCAATAAGAACTGCTGAACAATTGAACATATTTCCTTAGGAGATTCATTACTGCAGGTGTCAGGGATATTAGAGTAGTAAATACCTGCAGTGGGCATGGCCTTGGACTAAATGATTTCCAAGGCTCCTTTTGATCTTTACATTCTATGATTCCATTATTAAGAGTACATAGGAAATGTCAACAGCATGCTTAGTGAACTTATAGCTGATGGGCAAAAAATGAAGGTGATGGATTGTTTTGTTTTCTTGGGTTTAAGAATAAATACAGCCAGTGCCCTGGAGAAGTAAAGAGATCAATTCTCTAGGAGAAGACAACAACAAATTTAGACAACATCATGAAGTTATAAGGATATTTCTATGCCAACAAAGTTTAGAATAGTTACAAAAATGTTCTTGTCCATTATATTATATTGCTGTGAAAGTTAGATATTGAAAAAGATTGAGGGTAACAAGACAGATGCTTTCGAATTATGGAGGTCAGTAAGAGTGTCATCGACTGCAAAAAGAACCAGTCAATCTATCCTGAAGCAAATAAAGACTGACTGTTTCCTTTGGGCAATGATCAGCAAGCAGACACTAACAAACTAGACATGTGACACAAATAAATGATGGACTGGAAAAAATGACAACACTTGGCAAGGTTAAGGAAGTAGAATAATAGGAAGACAATAGATTAGGTGGATGAATGACTTCAAACAAATCACAAGACTGTCCTTGGAGACATTTTAAGTTATTACCCATAGTAGATCAAGATGGCAAACAGTTTTCTACGCAGTCACCAGGACATGAGCATAACAAAATAACTAATTAAAATATGGAACATATAACTGACAAGTCTTACAAGTGTTGGCTTAGCCAAGCATTGGGATATTTTTATATTAAATATATTCAAATAATATACATGCTTATGTTCATACCTTTAATTACACTTGCTAGCAAAATAATGCTTAGGATCATACAATGCATATTAGACCCTATATGAAAAAAGACGTGCAGATATTCAAGCTATAGAAAACATGAGACTTTATTGTTGATTCATGCTAGATAATTAAGAAAGCCAAAGAATACCCAAAATAAGTCATTATGTACTTCATTGATTATACAAAGGTCTTTGATTGTGTTGGTCATATCAAGCTAGGGCAGGGGTCGGCAACCCACGGCTCTGGAGCCGCATGTGGCTCTTCGGGCCTTCTCCCGCGGCTCCCTGCCCCTTAACGGGTTGACCCCGCCCCTCACCCTTCTTATTTCTTTTTTGGACTCCAGCCCGAAGTGGCAGGAAGCGAAGGCTGCCTTACGCGCAAATGTCGCATGAAGGCAGGTACAGGGCCGCTTCGCTCCTGCATTCTCCTACCCCCCTCCTCCTCTCGTGACCCTCTGGCTGGCTGTGGCTGAGCTGGGAGCGTGTGCACACGTGGGGAGACCTCCTCAAACAAGTGCCAAAGCTCAGGAAAGGCGCGTGCAGGGTGGGCGGCCGCTCGCTTAAGGAGGATCTTAACAGGACACAACAGGATGCAGCTTCTCTCCTACACTAATGCTCCAACTATCGCCTTGCCGTGTCATCCCTCACCCCCAGCAGCTCTTCGGCCGAGCGCGGAGGGCGTGAACTCCAGCCTGAAGCGGCAGGAAGCGAAGGCTGCCTTACGTGCAGCGAAGGCAGGTACAGGGCCGCTTCGTACCTGCAGTCTCCAGCGATCCTCCTCTTCCTCCCCCTCACGTGACACCCTGGCCAGCTGTGGCTGAGCTGGGAGTGTGCGCACGCACAGGGAGACCCTCCTTAAGCAAGCCACTGCCCGTCCCGTGTGCACCTTTCCTGAGCTTTGGCACTCGCTTGAGGGGGGGTCTCCCCACGCTCGGCCAAAGAGCTGCTGGGGGTGGGGGATGACACGGCAAGGCGATGGCCAGAGCATTAGTGCAGGAGAGAAGCTGCGTCCTGTTAAGACCCTCCTTTGCTGCTCTTTGGCGCTCGCTTGAGGAGGGTCTCCCTGCGCGTGCCCATGCTCCCGGCTCAGCCACAGCCGGCCAGAGGGTCATGAGAGGAGGGGGCAGGAGGAGGACGGTCACCCGAAGGGAGGGGGGAGACACACACACACACACACACACACACAGAGGGGGGAGAGAGAGACATAGACACACACACAGAGTGATACACAGAGAGGGGGTGAGAGAGACATAGAGAGAGACATACAGAGTGATACATAAGAGAGGGAGAGAGAGATACAGAGGGAGAGAGACAGAGACACAGAGATACAGAAAGAGAGGGGGAGATAGGGGGAGGGGGAGAGACACATAGAGAATGGTTTTGTGGCTGGGTAGGCGTGGCTAGGGGGGGTCATGTGACTGGGTGGGAGTGAGTAACATTGAGTTGGCCATGCCCACCCAGATTTTGTGGCTCCCAGTGTCTTTTTTTTCTGTGGGAAACGGGTCCAAGTGGCTCTTTGAGTGTTTAAGCTTGCTGACCCCTGAGCTAGGGAATGTGTGAGAAAAATAGGTATCTCATTGAGAACATCTCATTATCCTCATAAAAAGTGTATATACAGGTACAAGTATAATCAGAACATGGTAAAACAGATTGGTTCCATTGGTTGTGCAACAAGATTGTATATCCTCCCCTTATTTATCCGAATTATATGCCAATATATATTAAGGAGGCTGGAAAGGAAGAAGATGAGTAAAGAAATTGGAAGAAGAAACATAAAAAACAACAACCCTAAACTATGTTGATGAGACTACTCTGATAGTTGAAAATACAAAGATTCTATAAGTTCTAGTAAGAAAACTCAAGGAATACAATGAACAATTGGGACTAAAAGTAAATGTTAAGAAGACCTAACTACTGACAATCAGACTTTGAATGGTTAATGAAGAGATTAAAATGGTGGGTAGTTTTTGCCTTTTAAGAACCCCGATCAACAGTAAAGGAACAAGCAGTCGAGAAATATGCCACAGACTATCCCAAAGGTTCTTTTCAAAAGGCAACTGGACTTTTGCTTTTTGGATAACTACCTTTTAAAAATGACTTGGATGTTTGAGAATCTTCATAGACATGCCACAGACTAGCACTTGGTAGAGTGGCCATGAAGACCTTGAAAAAAAATATTCAAATGCTGTGAAGTGTATATATACCTATAAAGATCAGAATCATGCAATCATTTCCTGTGGCACTCTATGGAAACAAAAGTTGGACTTTGAAAAAGTAGGAATGTTGATGCCTTTGAACTTTGAAATTGGAGAAGATTTCAAGCTAAGGAAACAAACAAATGGAACATTGAACAAATCAACTCAGAGTTCTCACTCAAGGCACAAATGACCAGCGTCAAATTACCCTATTTCAGACAAATTATGTAAAGACCCAGCTAGCTCTTTAGAGAAAGCTCTGATGCTGGAAAAGGTGGAAGGAAAGAGAAAAAGGGTGATCAGAAGAATAGTAAATGGAATCAATTAGCAATAGCAATAGCACTTAGACTTATATACCGCTTCATAGTGCTTTACAGCCCTCTCTAAGCAGTTCACAGAGTCAGCATATTGCCCCCAACAATCTGGGTCCTCATTTTACCCACCTCGGAAGGATGGAAGGCTGAGTCAACCTTGAGCCGGTGAGATTTGAACCGCCGAACTGCAGCTAGCAGTCAGCTGAAGTAGCCTGCAGTGCTGCACTCTAACCACTGCGCCACCTCGGCTCTTTTTACATTGGTGATGAGTGCAGTGTTGGAAGACCTGAAAGATCAGGTTAGGGACAGATCAACATGGAGAAACTTTACATCAGAGGTCTTCAATAGAGCCGAGGTGGCGCAGTGGTTAGAGTGCAGTACTGCAGGCTACTTCAGCTGACTGCTAGCTGCAGTTCGGC
Organism: Thermophis baileyi; assembly: GCA_003457575.1. NCBI lineage: Eukaryota > Metazoa > Chordata > Lepidosauria > Squamata > Dipsadidae > Thermophis > Thermophis baileyi. Next base: position 819,053 of record QLTV01002845.1, on the reverse strand, counting down.
GGTTCAAATCTCACCGGCTCAAGGTTGACTCAGCCTTCCATCCTTCCGAGGTGGGTAAAATGAGGACCCAGATTGTTGGGGGCAATATGCTGACTCTGTGAACCGCTTAGAGAGGGCTGTAAAGCACTGTAAAGCGGTATATAAGTCTAAGTGCTATTGCTATTGCTATTCAAACTTGGCAACTTTAAGACTTGTGGACTTCAACTCCCAGAATTCTCCAGCTGGCCGGAGAATTCTGGGAGTTGAAGTCCACAAGTCTTAAAGTTGCCAAGTTTGGGGACCCCTGCTTTACATGGTCGCTAAGAGTTGACAATGACCTAATGGCATATAGTCAACCAACTAGTTTGCTATATAGCTTGTGGATCTTTTAAAAACAATTCTTAAGACATATTATGTAATACGGAACATTTTTCATAAATCTTAACAAACAAACGTAAGAAAAATGCAGAGGAATCAAACGGCCCAGGTGACCATTTGTGCTAATGGATAGGGCCAAAGTTTGTGAGCGATGAACTTTGAGAGTAGCCATTCTTAAAACTCTATTGACTATATTGTTAATTGGTTTTGAGAAGGTATTTAAAGGAAGGTCAAGTTCCTCTACAAAATTTATTGCAAACCATTCTCACTTTCTGATTTGAAATGCTTGGAAATGTGGATTCAAGGTTTATCTTGCCTTCTTGTTCTTGCTTACGGTCCCCCTCGACATGTTGAAAAAAAAATATGAAGAGGATTTACCCAGCATCCTACATCCTATTACAAGATTGGCCAATATATACCTACTTTTAAATAGAATCAAAAAGTTTCTGCTCAGTTTTCAATTAAGTTTCTCTAAAGCATAATTTGAACTGGGCATAGAATCCCCTAATCATATTATTTTCATGATTTGACACAGCAAGCCAAGGTGAATCATTCAGAAATAAAAAAAACAATAGTAATGTTGGATATAAAACAGCAACATAGAGAGAGAATCATTGGCTTCTTCAAAAATATATTCCCTCTATGGCAGCTCATTGTAATGCAAGCTGCTTTTGTTTGGCTGTACTTTTTTCATTAGCTGTCTTCCTAAAATGCTTTCAGGGTGCCTATCTATTAGTTAAGCATCAAAATAAATTAGCCATGGTGCTTTTAGGCAGTCTGGAAAAGAATGCGACAAGGGAGATGTCCCCAGTCCCATCACAGTGCATGTTGCATAAAAAGAGAAGATATTGATTGCAATCAATTAAGAACTGTTGCCAGAACATTTGCACAGCCTCAGAGCCAAACTGAGAAAGAATTACAGCTGACATCCCTTTCAGACTCTGACTTCATTTGCATGTGAAAGGTCGCAAATTCCAGTTAATTATTAGGGGGACACAAAGCCAAGGTACAGATATGTATTTTTTCCAAGAAAATTCTGGCTTCCATGTCTCTATTTTCCCCTCATCTCTGCCCACTTCAAACCTCTTTTTATTAGTAGCAACATCTGCACAGCCTAAGTATTCTATTCCTATTGATGAAATAGGTAGATAAAATAATAGCACACTTTGCCTTCAAAGCTGATCTAATGTAAAAAAAATCTCATCTAGGACAGCCATTTAGAGGCTGTCTGCCTGTCTGTCTGTCTGTCTGTTTCTTTCAGTTCATATGTGAGGTACATACAAATGTGTATGGATGTGGTATACCTAGATTTTATTCCTTTTTGTGTCTCTGGCTAGCTCCGTAGGTGTACGCATTGAAGAACTATTACAAACAATTACAAAGGGGAAACGAAATGAGCAACTCTGTCAAATGTAATAATGTCCACCCCCACCCCCAAGGAGAATAACTATTTGACAAAATTGTGAGATAACACCAGCTATTCTAAGATGTTAAAAACAAACAAATTTTGATAAAAGGCACTGCCATTTCCCCCCTTCCTTTCTCCATCTAACAGGAGAAATAAAAATATTGCTACCCCTTGAAAGGGTATTAATCCTTTGCTATTCTTTCAGGATAATTGCTCCATGTTCCTTCTCTGCCAGATGCTCAGATGACTGGATTTATAAAGATTTATAAAGATTCCTTTTTCTCTCTAGCTGACATAGAAATGAATAGCACCTAGAGAAATTGATATATATATATTTTGCATAAAAAATGTTTGACCACGTCTCACCATCAATTTTGATTACAGAATAATTAAGCCATCATAGAGTTTTCCTAATTTCATGTGCTGCAGCTGTCAAATTGCCTGCATTTATTCGTTCCTGAAAACCTGTACGTGTCTAATGAGAATCAAGATACTTCTGCCGGTCCCATGGGGTATTCTAAAAGCATAATAAAATTGTTCTTCCTCCACTGATTATTTAAGTCTCTTACAGGCTCTTTTCGAATGCCCCAGAAAGGTTGTAGGCCTCTGCCATCTGTTCAGACATTCTCAACTAAGGAGGCTAGCAAAGAAAATACATTTGCAGTTTTATAAAGCAGAAAGGAGAGTAAACTTAGAGCACATAAGCTGTCACCTTGAAAAGTGGGGCATGGGAATTCATGAGCTGACTTTTCTGCTATATATATAATATGGTGAGCAGAACAAGCTCATTCTGAAGGAGAAATGGGGCTTAAAGTCCTTGTAATAAAATTAAATGAAAATGCTAACACCGATTTCTGTCAAAATGAGTTGAAAAGAGAGGTTCTGCATCAGAGTTTTGCAGGCGTGTTATAAAATGGCCCATGTTTATGCTCCACGGGGAATATTATGACAAATCACCCAGATTTTACAGCTACATTTTGTTTTTGGGGATTAAAAAATGTGCTCAGTAAAAAGGTTACTTATTCAAATATCTCTTATAATATTCTCTTTGGGGTTATTCTGCTGAATGGCCTTGGAGCTTCAAAACTTACAATTGTGTAAATCCAAAATTTCCTCCCCACATAAATACAATTATTGAGCTGTTTTCATCACTAGAGTGGCTAGTGGTCTACTTTTCAAAAGCTTACCCTGGAGCTAAGAGTGGTCAGAGGACAATAATCTATGAAATGCCGTCCTTTGTGGAAATATGTCTATGGAGATTCTCAGTCATCCAGGTCATAGTTGTCCCAAAGGTGCTTTTTCAAAAGGCAACTGGACTTTGTTTTTCCTTGAAGTCATTTCGCTTCTCATCCAAGAAGCTTCTTCAGTTCTGAGTCAATCTGACTTTATTCTCATGTCAGAACTGAAGAAGCTTCTTGGATGAGAAGCGACAGATCTTCAGGGGAAAACAAAGAAAGTCCAGTTGCCTTTTGAAAAAGCACCTTTGGGACACCTTTGTTGAAAGGATGACCAGTTCAGGTCCAGATTTAAGGTAAAGACATTCTGAAATCTAGAACAGAGAACTTCAGGTTGCTCAGCAATACTGAGCACTGGGCAATAGAGTCAACAAATCTTCTGTTCACCATCTTCAACACTAACAATGAGATGAATTTTAGTTCTTTTCAAATTTTAATTGTTGTTATGAAAGGTATGAATATACACAGGTGTTATGTGTTAGTGCAACCTTCTTTGATTTTTTTTTTTAAATTACCTCTTGGTAATGTGAAAAAGCCATCAGTATCATGGAACCCTTTTCCCCACAGATTTAGACTTCTGTGAAGGAGAACAAACCCCAATGATTTCCCTGTCAAGATCATCCAATATTACTGGGTAGATATCAAATAATATTGGATGTTGAAAAGTAAATAAAATCCTGATTCCCTAGGCTCCATTATATTAGATAACCCTGTGCTTATACTAATAATGACCGCCTGACTTACAATCAAAACTCCCGTCCCAAGTGCGGTAATAAGTCAAGGATTATCAGTAAAATCTAAAATATCCATTGTTCTCTCTCCTGCTTCATAAGGAACTCTCGTCAAATCACATTCCCATAGACACTCAGCCCAAACTTGAGAAAATAGCATGGAAATAAAACTCTAGGTAAAGGATTCAGCCAATATATCAGCAATCGTTTGCCTCTGAAAGGGAGAGAGACAAGCCTTTTGCAACTGATGAGGCAACGCAAATAACATTTTCCCATATTGGCATCATTTCCCCTAGGACTGGCAAGGAGTCTATCACAATTAGTGCTTTCATTCAGCAAAGCTGATCTCATACTGGCTGGCAAAGGTTTGGTGTTGGCAATTAATTCCATGTTTTATTCATTCGGGAATTTTTTAAAGCTGCAAATCAGAATGCCACCCTGTGCATTGCTAACTACTTTAGGAAGAACCAAGATTGCAAATAAAAGGGTGTTTTGCATACCAATCAGGTTAGCTCTTTTCAGAAGAGATGAATTTAGTTCTGTATTTATCTCACTAATTGTGTTTGCAACATTGCAGTCAAAAACAGCCTTCACCTCCAATTTACATTATGCAAAACAATTCATCTTTTCAAGTTGCAAATCCAAAAAGTGAGCCATACGCTGCCTCCTGGGACTAGGAAATACATTGTTTGAACTGCCAATCCATACAAATCAGATTTATTGGGGGGAAAAGAGCTTAGATAATACCGTATAACTATAAACCATCAGAGAATAATCACCCCAGAGCATGTGCATTCTGCAAATTAACTATTGAAAGAAAAATGAGGCAGCTGACCAAACACATGTTGCTTTATTTCCACATAATTTTAAAATGGATGAAACAATATATTTGCCTTCTATCCTCAGAGGTAGGAATTAAGTCTTAAGGTAATACAGGTTGTCCTCGACTTACAACAATTCACTTAATGACTAAATTCAAAGTTACAACGGCACTGAAAAAAGTGACTTATGACCATTTTTCACACTTACAACTGTTGCAGCATCCCCACAGTCACATGATCAAAATTTGGATGCTTGGCAACTGGTTCATATTTATGACCATTGCACTATCCCAGGGTCATGTGATCACCTTTTGCAACCTTCTGGCAAACAAAATCAATGGGGAAGTCAGATTCACTTAACAATATGTTACTAACTTAACAATTGCAGTGATTCACTTAACAACAGTGGCAAGAAAGGTCTTAAAATGGAGCAAAATTCACTTAACAAATGTCTCGCTGAGCAACAGAAATGTTGGGTTCAATTATGGTCATAAGTCTTACCAAATTTGCAGATGACACTAAGCTGGCAGGAATAGCTAACACCCCAGAAGATAGGCTCAAGATCCAGACGGATCTTGACAGACTTGAGCGCTGGGCCCTATCCAACAAAATGAAATTCAATGTAGAGAAAAGTAAAGTCCTACACTTAGGTAAAAAAACCAAAAGTATACATATAAACTGGGAGAAACCAGGCTTAATAGCAGTGACTGTGAGAGGGATCTTGGCGTCCTAGTAGATAAAGTGCAGAGGAGAGCAACCTGGATGATCAGGGGACTGGAGACTAAAACATACGAAGAGCAGTTGCAGGAACTGAACATGGATAGTCTAGCGAAGAGAAGGAACAGGGGAGACATGATAGCAGTGTTCCAATACTTGAGGGGCTGCCACAGAGAGGAGGGGGCCAAGCTATTCTCCAAAGCACCTGAAGGACAGACAAGGAATAATGGATGGAAACTGATCAAGGAGAGATTCAACCTAGAAATAAGGAGGAACTTTCTGACAGTGAGAACAATCAACCAATGGAACAGCTTGCCTTCAGAAGTTGTGGGAGCTTCATCACTCAAGACTTTCAAGAAGAGATTGGACTGCCATCTGTCAGAAATGGTGTAGAGTCTCCTGCTTGAGCAGGGGGTTGGACTAGATGACCTACAAGGTCCCTTTCAACTCTGTTAATCTGTAAATCTAACTAACTGTATTGTAACTGTAGAGAACCTTCTCTAATCCAAGCTGGCCTAGTCTATCTTCAGAAGTATTAACCAGACAAGCAAGTTTTCCTTATCCTCAGCGCAAACATGAAACAAACATTTCTGCTATCATCTCAAGCAAAGAGTCCAGTGATGCTGGAGGAATTCAGACTTCAGATTTGGTGAATTCTAGTAAGAATCAAAATGAACCCACTTGCTTGACTCATGCATTGGTCAGAATGGAGTTCCCCCACAAACTTCCATGTTCCTTGAATGTTCAGATGTAGCCCTGGGTATAAAAACAGCATAGGATATATTTAAAAATATGTATTTGAGAGGCATTTATATTTTGCAACCGAATACCCTTAAATCATGCATTTTTTAAAATATGTCTTTAAATGATCCTGCCTAATCTAAGATCCACAAGAGAGAGACACTCCACTTAGGCCCGCTATCATTAGAGCTTCATTTGAAAAGCGTAATGAAGAAAGCTAATTTGATGGCTGAGCCTAGACTTTGAAATATGCCATCAACAAAGGTCAGATTAGCTTGACTGCTATTATCTTTGCAACAGAAAGAAATAGCTTTTATTCAAGAAGCACTTGACTTTTAATGGGATTTGCAAAGCAGATTTTAATGGTTTCTTTCTTTTATTGTTGTGTTTAATTATTTTAATTTTTATTTCAACTTGAATTTTATTTTGCTAGCAGCTCTGTGTAAAGACTTCTTCATACATGGATAAGGCATTAACGTTTAAGAAAGAATAACTAAATGCGGGGTTAATGAGTGAAGTCATGTGAAAGTCTACATCAGTGTCAATTAGTACAACAATGACAATTTTGCTGCAAATGAGGCGATCTATAGCCACCATATGTGGGCAGTAGCCAAAACATCTGGAAAACACTAGGCCATTTCTGGGCTAATTACCAAAAGAAGAGCAGTTTTCAAATCTTGCTGGTTTCCATTAATGCACTAATTGCTTCTTCTTGTCTTTTTTAGTAGATTTAAAAACAAAGAAGTACAGGTAGTCTTTGATTTATAACTACAATTGAGCCCAAAATTTCTGTTAAGTGAGACATTTGTTAAGTGAGATTTGCCCCATTTTATGACCTTTTTTTTTGCCACATTTGTTAAGTGCATCACCGCAGTTGATGGTTAGTAACATGGTTGTTAAGTGAATCGGACTTCCCCATTGATTTCGCTTGTCAAAAGGTTGTAAAAGGTGATCACATGACCTTGGGATACAGCAACGGTCATAAGTATGAGTCAATTGCCAAGCATCTGAGTTTTGATCACATGATCATGGGGATACTACAAAGGTCATAAGTGTTGTGGCCTGTCGGCCGCCGTTCCCTCCAGCAGCCGAATCAGATGAGGAGGCGTCGTGGGAGTCAGGGCCGGCATCAAGGCAATCTGAGAGCTCCAAGGGGGAAGAGGGAATGGAGCTGTCAGAGATAGAGACAGAGGTGGAGCCTGGGCCATCCATCAGCCCTCAGATGGAGAGTCAACAGCCCCCAGGTCTGGAGATGGCTGATGAGGAAAAGGAGGAACAGCTGGGTCCAGCCTGACACGTGGATGCGCCGAAGGCAGAGGAGAGGAGAGCAGTGGAAATCTATGGGCCAATCCTTGGGACGGAAGAGCCACCACTGCTAGCAAAGCCCCACCCTAGCTCTGGGGATAAAAGGCAGGTGGTGGAGATGAATAGGTGTGACAGACAACTATTTATCTCCCTGCCAGAGAGACTTGTTAGCCTGCTGTGTGTGTGAGAGAGAGACTTTTATTAGGCTGCTGGCGCTCCTAATAAAGGAATCATTTATTTAACTACAGAGGGTTTGTCGTGTATGGGAGCTGGGTCAGAACCATAAGTATGAAAAATGGTCATAAGTCACTTTTTTTCAGTGCCATTGTAACTTTGAACGTTCACTAAATGAACTATTGTAAGTTGAGGACTACCTGTATCTGAAATGATTCCCTCCTAAAATTACTGGTGGGGGGGGGAAGAGGGAGGAGAAGAGGGGAAGGGGGAAGGGTAAAAGAAAATTGCAGCCTCATGCTTTTTATAATATCGCCCTGCCCACTGCAGCTTTTGGCTTTCACGAAATGATAAGTGCAAACCATCCACCAGGTCTAAAAAAAGGTTGTCTACTCCTGGGCCAAATGAATTGCAGTGGTTTCTTTCTGTTCTATTAGTTTATGCTGTCTAGTTCAAGGTCCTCCTAGTTAATGTCTCCAACTGGGAACTCAGGTGGAAAAGGTGAAAACAATTTGAAAGGCAAAAAGTCAGACTCAGGGTATTGCTGAAGTTATCTACGATTCCGGTCAGATAATAGAGGAAGATATGATCTTTTACAGCAAGAAAGAACCAAGAAATAAATATTGGAGAGCAGTATTCCAATATTTGATGGGCTGCCACAAAGAAGAGGGGGTCAAATTATTTTCCAAAGCACCAGAAGGCAAGACAAGAAACAATGGATGGAAACTAATCAAGGAGAGAAGCAACCTGGAATTAAGGAGAAACTTCCTAACAGTGAGGACAATTAACAAGTGGAACGGCTTGCCTTCAGAAGTTGTGGGTTTCATCACTGGAGGTCTTTAAGAAGAGACTGGACAGTCACTTGTCTGAAATGGTCTAGAGTCTCCTGCTTGAGCAGGGGGTTGGAGTAGAAGACCTCCAAGGTCCCTTCCAGCTCTATTCTGATTTGATTGAACCTAAAACAGAAGGCAGATTTAGGTGGCAAATGGGGCTTCTATAAAGAAAAGCAGACTAAAGACGTAAACAATACCTATACTGTAGCTATTGTAAACCAACTAAGTTAAAAAAAATAGAAAGTTTCAGCCATTTTGTAAAGAACGCAGACCTTTTTCTAGGATAAGAACCTCTATGGTCTATGATAGAATGTCCAACTTTGACAACTTGCTGACTGAGAAATTCTGGGAATTGAAGTCCACAAGTCTTAAACCTGCCAAGATTGGACAGCCCTGCCTGGTCTATGATGCTTGGTGTTATGTTCTAACTGTTTAAACTGTGTTACATGGTTCCAACCAGGTCCAGCGTTTGAGCGGGAAAAAGCTCAAACGCTATTGGCTGGTCTGTCTGACAGCTCCCTATAAAAGGGCAAGCTGTCAGACTGCTCTTTGCTGGTTGCTGATACAAGAGCTGAAATAAAGAGCTGCTTTGGAAGTCTGTCTCCTGTCATCTCTACCCACTATCTAACAGTGGCGACGAGGGCTTGGGCCAGGAGAACTGTGACTAGCTTCTTCAGCACTTTCAACCAGCCAGGCAGACATCTTCCTGCCTCCTTCT
>QLTV01002845.1:776766-806820 GCA_003457575.1 Thermophis baileyi | reverse complement strand
TCAATCAACCCACAAACAGTAACACCTTACTTTCCTCCCCTAGCTAACTCAAGCCCGGGTGTCTCGGAAGGCCTACCTGTGGAAGCCGAGAGCCAGCGATGTCCTCCTTTCGAACCGGTCCCTTCGGCCGTAGAGGCCACACCCAGTACCTTCCAGGAGCTTCCATGCTCGAGCCCCGGAGCGACAGCAGACCTGTCCGCACAGGCCGCTGCCTCACCACCAACTGAATTGCGCAGGTCTAGTAGGGCTCCAACGCGCCCCGCCTACCTGCGTGATTACGTATGCTGGACAGCTCCATCCAGGAGGGGAGGGGTGTTATGTTCTAACTGTCTCAACTGTGTTGCATGGTTCCAACCAGGTCCAGCGTTTGAGCGGGAAAAAGCTCAAACGCTATTGGCTGGTCTGTCTGACAGCTCCCTATAAAAGGGCAAGCTGTCAGACTGCTCTTTGCTGGTTGCTGATACAAGAGCTGAAATAAAGAGCTGCTTTGGAAGTCTGTCTCCTGTCATCTCTACCCACTATCTAACACTTGCAGAGATTAGTATTTGTGGATTCCCAGGACTACATTCCAGAGAAGCAAGAGACAGTGTTAAATATGGTAATTGGGAGTGAAGCCTGGGATGAAGGCTTCACTAAGGTCCGCATCGAAGCAGGAAAAAACACAGAGTTAAAATGATTGGTCCGATTGAGAAGCGGGAGAATAGAGCAATCCCATTGGCTGAGCTGCCTGACAGTTCCCTTTAAAAGAGGGAGCTGCCAGGTAGCAAACTCAGAGAGATGTACTAAGACTTATTAAAGAGCTGAATTCACTATGCGAGTCCTGCCTCTTCATTCAACCCCAACTTAACAGACAGCAAAGTTTATATTGTTTGGTTGGGAGGAAAGGTTCAAGACAGTTCTTCCCTAGAGACAGAGGTGGGTTCCTACCGGTTCTAATCGGTTCTTTAGAACCGTTAGTAACTCAGCGATGACGTCATGGAGCCGGCTCCGTCGGTGTCTCCGTGGGCACCACCATCTTGGATTTTGCTTCTGCACATGCGCAGAAGCTAATTTTTGCTTCTGCACATGCGCAGAAGCTATTTTTTGATTGCTGCGTGCACGCACGGCGCGACCCTGAGTGAACCAGCAGCAAAAGGATCCAGAACCCACCCCTGCTAGAAAAGCTTAACACTGATTTTTTTTTTAAAGGACACATAATGGAGGAGAGCTAAGGGGCTGGATCTGTGGGACAGTACATGTAGTCCTCAACTTATAACAGTTTGTTCAAAGTTACAACAGCACTGGAAAAAGTGACTTATGACCATTTTTCACACTTATGACTATTGCAGCACTCCTATGGTCCAATGATCAAAATTCGAATGCTTGGCAACCAACTCATATTTATGACAGTTGCTGTGTCCTGGGGTTATGTAATCATCTTTTGTGACCTTCTGACAAGCAAAGTTAATTGGGGAAGCCAGATTTACTTAACAACCGTGTTACTGTCTTAATAAGTGCAGTGATTCACTTAACAACTGTGGCATGAAAGGTAGTAAAATGGGACAAAACTCACTTAAGAAATGTCTCGCTTAGCAACCAAAATTTTGGGCTCAATTGTTGTCGTAAGTTGAGGATTACTTGTATATACAGATAACCTTGGTTTTTAGATATTCTCTAGGAAGACTACAGCTCAGAATCGGTTCCTCAAAATTGACAAGGGATTATACAGAGCTTTTTTTGATAAATTCAAAATAATTATAAAAAAGAATGTATGGTACTGCTGTGCAAGATATTAAAAGAGTTACAGATAATAAAGAATAGGCTGAAATATTCAAATCCTATTTTAATCCAGTCTTAGGTTAAAAAAGAAAGAATAGACATTCCATGTACAATTGTGAAATGCTAGTTGGAGGGGCAGAGATGCGACGCAAGCTTAAGAGGAAATACCTTGAATGACTTCAAATCTCAATAAATTGCTGAAGAATTTTGCTAATTGTCTGGTTGAACTTTTAGCTTTGAGAAATCCTGGAGCACGGATGAAGTGCCAGATAACTGGGAGAAGGCAAATGATGTCTCTGTGTTTTAAAAAAAGGAAGACTCAAGGAACCATGGAGCAATAACTTCCACAACAACTGAACTATAATACAATGATTACAGGGACTTGTTTAAAAACATGTCCTATCAGGCAAACGTTATTTCATTTTTAATTAACTTCAACTGATTGTGGGTATGCTATGAATATAATACATCCTGACTTCCTCAAAGCATTTGACCCAGTATTATATGACAATCTGATTAATAAATTATGCAAGCATAAACTGAATAAAATATATATTCTCCACAGATAGCTTGAAACACATATTGAGAGAATTCTTATCAGTAATTCCCCATCAAACTACAGTAAGCAATCAAGTGGAGTTCCACCAGGTTCAGTCATTAGACATTAATGAGGAAGTGAAAAGAATGTTTATCAGATTTGTAGATGATACAAAACTGAATGGAATAGTTAATGCTCTAGTCTAGAAACAAGAACAAAATTCAGAACCATCTTGATAAGGTTAAAGAATTGAACAGAAAAAAGAGAATGAAATTAATTTAATTTAATTAAAAATTAATACAGTTAAATTAATTTAAAATTAATTTTAAGAACAATTAATCAGTAGAACAACTTGCCTCCAGAAGTTTTGGGTGCTCCAACACTGGAAATTTTTAAGAAGAGATTGGACAACCATCTGTCTGAAATGGTATTGAGACTTGATGAAACTCACTTAAACATTTTTGTAACTCAGATAATTGCTTTCCGATGTTAGTTTATGATTGCATGGCTTAGTTTTTGCTTAGCTAGATAAGATTCATGCAGAAAAAACTTTAATTTTTAAAGTTTAAAGATGTAATTTTGAGAAGATAAAGTTAACAGTATTGGGTCACAAGAGACTTTTGTGGGGTATGTGATCAGATGTGGATTTACCAAGTTATTCGTTATACAATTGCAAAAATAAAAGCAGATTTAAATTGTTGGTGCAAAAACATATATTTTTAGAATCCTTCACTGAAAAAAATTTGCAAAAATTAATTTTCATCCCATTAAATGACACACCCTAATTTTGGTATAGGGTTTCCTACTTGAGTAGGGGGTTGCACTAGAAGACACCCCCCCTCCCAAGGTCCCATCCAAATCTGTTATTCTGTTATTCTGAAATTTCTGTTTCTAAGAACATTCTAAACATTCTGAGACAAATTCTTTATTTGGGAAAAAAGAAATTAAGCTCACAAGTATAGAATGAGAAACCTGGTTTGGTAATGGTGTATATGAATACAATAATATGGAATTATAGGTATTGAATCAGCAGTGTGATTCATCACCAAATGCAAAAAGGCAAATTAAAACAAAATAAATCATCATCATCTTCTTCCTAGCATTATTCCCACAAGTGCAGGTTCTGCTTTTCGGACTGACGAATGCCATCTTGCTTTATCAAATGCAGCATCCAGGTTATGTCTGCATTTTGACAGAGATGGCTGTAGATCCATGGGTTGCGACAAAAACCTGACTTGTCGCCTGGGCCTGAGGTCAGCCTGGTCTGTGTTCAATTCAGCACTGCTCTGGTGAGCGAGCAGTATCAAATGGCACCACTAGGAGGAGCAGACCTCACCGCCAAATTAAAACAAAATAAATACTGTTTCTAAACCATGGGCAGTAATTGTTCTACATGGTATAGTTTACACTGTTCTGAGCACCAGAATTTAAGAAAGGTTTAGAGAAATAAACACTGAGGTGAAGGCAGCGAGGATCATGGGGGAATTGGAAACTGTCAGATAAGGACAGGATGAGGGATCTGGATGTATTTAGCTTTGATTAAAAAATAACTGAAGGGAAGATATGGTCCCATGTGGCAAGTATCTGAGAGTTTGGTGTTGGAAATGATGGCATAGGCTGTTCTAACCCTACTTCCTCTTAGTGAGGAGAACCAGCAATCCTGCATGCATTGTAAAACTGGCATTTATTGATTGACACTCTCATAAGTATTTATCAACAATTTAAAAATAGTTTAAGAGAAAGTTGGAGTTTTAACAGGTACTGTATTCCTGGGGAGACAGTGACAGGCCCATAAATCAAACTAGATTCCCCAGCTCTAAAATGGGGCTGCTTGACTGATGTCTGATAAGTCAAGGGCCCTTGTTAAAATAGATCCAACTTTGTGTTGCTCTGTCAGTGGTAGTCTGTGTCATAGGAGCAGGGGTGAAATCCAGCAGGTTCTGACAGGTTCTGGAGAACCGGTAGCGGAAATTTTGAGTAGTTCAGAGAACCGGCAAATCTCCATTCCCACCCCACTCTGGCCCCAGAGTGGGGTGGGAATGGAGATTTTGCAATATCCTTCCCCCAGGAGTGGGGTGGGAATGGAGATTTTGCAGTATCCTTCCCCTGCCATGGCCACCAAGCCACGCCCACCAAGCCACACCACGCCCACCAAGCCACGCCCACAGAACCGGTAGTAAAAAAATTTGGATTTCACCACTGCATAGGAGGCTTCTTTGTGCAACTCCTGTTACTACTTATCAACTGTGCCTTTTTTTTCCTGATGTGCAATTTCATCTCTGCCCAGCCTCCACACAGGTTCACATACTGTACCTGCCTTTGCCACTCTAAATAAGAATAGCCTGTTAACTTTGGCCCAAACTTTCCTGCTCAGCTGCAGTTGCCAAATCATTAAAAAAAAAACACACACACACCAGTCCAGCCACAATGCATCAGCTCTGCCCCAGTTGCCTGACCACTGTTTTCTCCCTTGGAGGTGTGTTACAAGCTGTCGCACAGAAGGTCAGAACTTGTTCTCCGTTATCCCAGAATGCAGGACATGGATTAATGGTCTCAGGTTACAAGCTGATTCAGCTGAATGTCAGGAAAAAACTTTCTAATAATCTGAACAATTGGACAGAGGGACTAATTCACAAGACAGATGGTTAGACTCCCTTCTATGGATGGATTAAAAGAGAGGCTTGAAAGCTGTCTGTTAAGGATGTTTTAATTTGGATTTCTGATCTAAATGGCCCTTTTCTACTCTTTGATCATCTGCAGGATGATCAAAGGAGGTGCTTGTGAATGTCCTAGCTTTCAGTAGCTCATCAGCTTTCCAGAGATCAGCAGCTTGCTGGTTTCCCACACTTCCATTAAATCCCAAGGGCAGTTCTCCCCCCAGGACCTCTCCTTAATAGTATGAAAAGGGTTGAGTGCCACCCTTATAGAACGGTTGGACAATTTCCCCCTTCCTCGTAAGACGTTCAGAAAAATTGTCCGTCCATTTTCTCTGTGTGGAAATTTAGTGGAAATTTCAAATAGCAATTTGCGCCCAGCTCAAATTCCAATGAATTTGATAGTACTTTGCTGATTGGATAAGAAAGGATTAGGAGACGCCCTGGACGTGAATGCCCATGCAAAGCCAGAACACCCCCCCGAGGTTTCCAAAGTGAAATTAATGTCTTTAATCACCTCCGACATTTGCAGGAATAAAAGATCTTTGAGGAAGAAATTTATCATGCAGCCCATTTGCTTTCAAATCCAAGGGAAACATTATGCACGTTGGGCAGTTTACTTACGATAAGCTAATTAATGCAAATGCCAGACAATATATTCCAGCCCATCTCTGCCCGCTTTAGTTTGTTTGTTTTATGGGACTGAAATCCTGCTTAATATGCATTTGCCTTGACAGTAAAACAACAGAGGTGGTGAAGAAATGGAGGCGCTACCTGCTCCAAATCAACCTGCAACGCCTACTCCGACATCTCTTATTTACAGCCAATTTTGAGTAACTCATTAGTTACGCTGCACTGAGCCCAAAATGTCATCTCAGGAAAATGCAAACACTGGGCAAACTAAAGCGCGTTTTTTTTCCCCTGTGCCACAGAATAATGTGTGTGTGTGTGTGTGTGTGTGTGTGTGTGTGTGTGTGTGTGTGTGTGTGTGTGTGTGTGTTTCTATGAACCGTTTAGGAAATCCTTATCAAAAGCAGCTACTGACAAATCTGACAGGACGGTTATATTCAGACTTGCATCAGTATCCTGAACATGTCTAGTCATATTTGAAGAATGATCTTAAGAAGTATAATTAGAAATATGGCTCATAGGATTAAGGGATAAACATGAAATTTTCCTCCCTTACCCCCAAAAGTCCTCTTTCTTTCTTTAGTCATAAACAAATTTGTTTCTGTTTGATTATAATATTACACATAGGGTTGCATTTTCAAAAGCATTGGCTAGTTTTGGCCTGGCTTAGCATTGGCTCAAATTTTTAAACTCTATAGGCTCTTGAAAACAGGTTTTTAATCTTGTGAGGTTTTGTTGTTTGCTGTAACTCACAGGGTTGCTTCTTTGGGAGGACGAAAAAGACAAAGGTAAAGTTATCGATTATTTGCATTATTTACAGACCTAATGTCTGCTCAGCAATGGCAAATCAATGCTCAAGAACAATGACTCATGTTTTTATCTCTCAGTTTTTTATTTGTTTTGCTCTTGGTCTTGTAATACTTTATTGTTTTTAGTAACTTGCCTGTTATTGTTTTAATGCGTTGTAGCAAGTAATTAAATAGATCCATCCACACAACCTGGCCTTCAGATCATAACAACAAACAACTACACTCCTATAACCTAGAAATTCACATGAAAATGCAGCAAGAGTTATATGCTCATTTATATTTATTGTAGAATCCAAATTTTCTTTCTGTGGTTTATTGGGAAAGTGAACAATAAAATAACAGTCTCTGTGGGGTTATGTTGATTCCTAGTGACTTTATGTATTTTTTTCCAGCAATAGCAATGCACTTTTGTTGTTGTTGTTTGTTTCTTCCAGGGGTATTTTTCAACTTCCCAATTTATTGCCACAGCTTCTGGGTTTCCTCATTGTCTCTCTTCAATTTACTAATCAGGTCCAATTTTGCTTAGCTTTTTGAGATCACACAAATTTGGATAGATACTATCATCTTATTCTCCAATAAATAAGTTAGCCATCTTCTATTATTCCTTTGCTCATGAGAAAGTCACAAATATTTCATTAACAAATCTGCAGCTCTGAATATGGGTACGTGACAGGAATAGGAAGGACAATATTTAGCTTGGTAGTAATGTGAATGAAAAAGATCTTGGGCCTGTAGATGATCCCAGGGAAAATATGTGCCAGCAGCATGACATGATGTCAAAAAGAAAAATGCAGCAGGAAGTAGCATCAATGAAAGCACTTTCCAAATGATGTGAAAACTATAGAAACATACTTTTCAACTTATGGTCAGATACCACTGTCAGAAGGATTAGACACCTTCTTTTCCCATGGTTTATGTCCAAGCTGGGAATCCAATAAAACATGCCAGATGATCGGTGGAAGTCAAAGGAAATAGATGTATTCAATCCAAGGTTGTCAAATAATGTTGGGTGGATGATGCAATGGACTGTCTCCCTTCTTACAGGCTTTTAGTTGAAAGGTTTAGCCAATCATTATCAATAGAATGGAATGTGTTAATTTATTACAATAGTTCCAGCTTTATCAGCATGAATATCTTGCCCTATGTCAGCTCCAGCGTGCATGTGCATGCTGGCCAGCTGATTTTCGGCCTTCCGGAGGGCGGGGGGAGGCCTGGGGAGGGCGAAAAACAGCCCAATGGGCCCGTTGGGCCCGTTGGACCCGTTTTTCGCCATCCACAGGCTCCGGAGGCTTTCCTGAAGCCTGGGAAGGGTGAAAAACGGCCCAATGGGCCTACCGGACGTCCGGAGGCTTCAGTGAGGCCTGCGTGCATGCGTGGGGGAGGGCATTGCATTATGGGTGTGGGCATGCACGCACGCCCTTTTGGCACCTGAGCAAAAAAAGGTTCGCCATCACTGGCCTATATAGTCTTTCATCAATCCTTACTTTCGACATATTGTACATATTGTTTACAAACCTATTGTAAACATATGAGGAAACTATTCTGACATTTACTTTGAGCATCGTGTTTTGTTCATAGCACCACACTACAGGCAGGATTCAAACTACAAAGTGGAATAGTGGCAGTTGATCAAGGGACTAGAAACTAGAGGCCTTTTGCAACTGGCAGCGAAAATATGCCACAGCAACATCTTTTTCCTATCATGTCCCAGTCCATACTCATTTCATCCCCAACCAGTAAGGTAACCTTAAGATATCTTTTCTTTGGTGCTAAAACAAATGTTTTTCTTCTTGACAGTATCCAATGACAACTGCCAGCGGGGTAAATTTGATTATATGTTGCTGCTTTATAGGCAATGTCAAGTAACTGGTAGTAAGTGAGATCAGAGAGATGCTTCTTGATTGTCTGAGTTGATGTGGGCACACCCTTTCTCCTCTGGTTCCTGTTAGCTTCTCTGCACCACTTTGGTGTGGTCTCCCTAAAGAGTTAAATGCAACAGCACTGGAATGATGGTCTTTCACATTTTTGCAAGAGTGGTTAAACATTTTTTTCACACCAGATTTCACTTTGTATTCTTCCACATTCTAGCTGTGTGTAGTTCTGCCCATAAGCCCAAGAGTCCCTGTGTATCTAAGTATGGCAAGTGGAAGTTCTCTTACCTTCTACACAGACTACGGGAAGCAGTCAGCAGCTAGTAAATTTAAACAGTGGACTATCACAATTGTACAATAGCACTTACCTGCTGGGATAACAGGACTGAAATTACTTTAACCCTGTGAGCTGCTGGTTTATGACAGGATTGTAATAGTTGAATAGTAGAAAGATGAGACAAATTCCCCACCTATCCATCCTGTCTTCAAACACTCTATGAAAGCATTGAGAAGTTGACATTTGTAAACTGTATGAAGAAAGGAAATGAAGGAAAGCAAAATAAAAATAAAAATGCTGTTTATGACTTGGCTCCTTTTGTAACTTTCCCCCACTTTTATTCAACTCATGTTGTGACAGAATGAAATGTAGGAAAAGAGAGACAGAAAGGAAGGAAGCTAGAGATGCTGAAGAGTCAGAGTTGCCCAATGCTTAACTTTCTTTTGCTTATCACATAGAATCAGGATACTATCATTCAGTGATGATTCAGAACACAAACAATAGAAGTAGGATAGGAATTGGTAAGGGGGAAATGGGTTTCATGCTGCCATGGTTTCCTGTGGATTCAAGAATGAGTGGAGAACATTTTACCTCAGCAGTAGGAAAAAGGTCTAAATTTTAGCCACTGATTAAGTTTAACTTTGAGGAAAGATCAGATTGTCCCCAAGGCATGGCTGAAAAAGTCAAGAAGGCTTTGTCTTAGATAGAACCATCATGGCCACAAACTTGACTTTTTAAATCATCTCTTGAGGACATCCCTGGAAAAGATAAGAGAAGATATGATAGCTCTTTCTAAGCTCTTGACCTCATTCTGTGATAATGGACATGTTGTTTATCCTCCTAAAATGCATGACATGGGAAAATGCTCCTAATTTATATTGAGGTAGGTTCTGGTTGCAGGGATAGGGAAAAAGTGATTGTAAAAGCAGAAGCTAGAAAATCAATTATGTGTATTTTTCTTAGCACTAAACAGGGATTTTTTACAGCATTAATTGTTTACAGCAGGGACTCTTCCTATATGCATGAAGGCTTCTACTAACCTCTGCAGTTTCAGATTCAATGTGACAAAGAAAATGCCTCTCATGCAGATATTTGCACTGTACTCAAGGAATCTTCACTGAGAGAGATGACAGTGCCATCAGCATGAATTGATGTAGACAGTAAAGAAGATGACTTAACAGAGATAAGCTAGATCCATACTAACAAGGAGAAGGAGAAAAGCATGGCTTAAGTTCAAACCAAACAGAAAGTATGCATATGCAGCTCATACAGTCAACTCCCTAATTCATCTGGTTATAAAAGACCATCACAAAAAATCCCCAGAAAGCATCCTTCCATATACCCACAAACTACTTTACTAGTCTCCAGTCATGGTCTACCAGATCCATCTAGATTTTCATAACTTCTCTGAAGGCAAAGAGCATAGGGGCTGGATTTTAGAGAGAAGGCAGGGGCTACTATAATGAAGGCACACTGTAAATCCACAAGATGGCAAAAGTTAAGGGAAGGGACCTGGTGCATGCCCCCCTTATCTGCCTGGTGGAATGCCTTGAATGAGTTCAAATGTCAAAAAACTGTTGAATCTTTACATATTAGCTTTGAGAAATCCTGGGGAAGGAAGTGCAAATGATGTGTGTTTCTTCAATAAAACAGAAAACGAGGACTGAGGGAATCATAGACTAATCCTTAAACACTCAAAGAGCCACTTGGGCCCATTTCCCACAGAAAACAAAACACTGGGAGCCACAAAACCTGGGTGGGCATGGCCAACTCAATGTCACTGACTCCCACCCAGTCACATGACACACACACACACACCCGCCATGCCTACCCAGGTTTTGTGCCTCCCCGTGTTTTCTTTTCTATGGGAAATAGGTATCTTCCTCTCTGTCTCTCTCTCTCCCTCCCTCCCTCTCATCTCTCTTTGTCTTTTTCTCTATCTCCCTCTCCCTCCCTCCTTCCCTCTCATCTTTCTCTTTCTCTCATCTGTCTTTCTCTTTTTCTCTCTATCTCCCTCTCTATCACCTTCTCTATCTCCCTCTCCCTCATCCCTCCCTCTCTCTCATTTCTCTTTCTCTCTCTCTTTCTCTCTCTCTCATCTTTCTCTTTTTCTGTCTCCCTCTCCCTCCCCCTCTCTCATCTCTTTCTCTCATCTCTCTTTCTCTTTTTCTCTCTATCTCCCTCTCTATCACCCTCTCTATCTCCCTCTCCCTCACATCCCCCTCTCTCCCTCATCTCTCTTTCTCTCTCTCTCTTTTTCTCTCTCTGTCTCTCTCTCTCTTTCTTTTTCTCCCTCACTCTCTCCCTCCCTTCCTCCCTCCCACTCCCCACTTCCACTCCCCACCCCACACACCCAGGGAATAACTGTAAGGAAATTCGACCATGTTATCTCTGTCTCTGGAAAGATACAAAAATAAAGCTTGCGTTGCAAAAAGAGTGACTGTCAGGCTGTTACATCACAGCACCACGTGGTTGCTGCCTTAGATCGCTGCACGCATTTCAGAGAAGCATCATCCCAAGCAGCAGCACACTCACACAGGCATGCATACGCATCTTGCAACTCAGTCCAAAGTGGCTGGAAAATATAATCCCTGGGCACCCCCAAAGACGCTTGGCAGGCAAAGTATGGGACGAAACTTCCCCCCACATTATCAAGGCAGCGTCCGCTGAATCCTTGCAAAACTGGGCAATGCGGAGAGAGGAGAGCTGACAGAGCCGAATCAAGCCGCATCTGTCTCCGTCTCTCTCTCTCTCTCTCTCTCTCTCTCTCTCTCTCTTTCTCGCTGCCTGACTGGCGGGAAATGGCGGGCAGCTACTTCCAGCTTTGTTGGTGCTAGATGCGTGACCTGCTCTCCGCCCCGAGAGAGAAACAGTTGCCAGGGGTGAGTGGGGCAGGGTCTCATAGTGTTGTAATGGGCTCCAGGAGTAGGAGGAGATTCGGTCTCCCCCATTGTGAAGCACGCTTTCACTGTGCTGTGCAAGGTGCTGCAAGAGCAGCGGGCAGGTCATTGAGGTGGTATTGGGTCTTCCCCCCACCCCACACCAAAGGAAAGCCAGCTGGGCTTCTCCTTCCCTCCTACCCTTCCCCCTTCCCCCTGCTCCCTTCCCCCTACTCAATCCTACTTCGGGACAGAGGAGCGCGTGCTGGAAACGTGTTTTGGGGCGACATCGGAGTGTGTCTTCTGACCCTCCGGCGCTCATCCGCAACTCTCCGCACTCCTCCAGGCCCAGCCTGATGCCTCTACTGTCCCCCCCCCATGGCCCCAGCCATCGCTGCCCGGGGAAGACACAGGAAAAGAAAGCAAGCAGAAACATAGCTCTCGCTGGGGCAAAAGAGCTGAGATCGGGGAAGGCACAGGTAACAGAAAGCCCCCTTTTTTCTCTTGGCCCCACCCTGCCCCCTGCCGTTCTCTCCCAGCCCTCTTTCTTGGCGACAACAGACAAAGGCAGAATGCTGTTGCCGCGCAAAGGCAAGTGCAGGGGCGCTTCGCTCCCACACTAAGGCTCCGGCAATGCCATTGCTGCAACAGGGCGACGGCTTTTTCATCTGTCTGCCATGACATGGTGACAGGGAGCCGCAGCAGAGGGCCCAAAGAGCAGCATGTGGCTCCGGAGCCTCAGGTTGCAGACCCACGGACTAATCAGTTTGATTTCAGTACCATTGAAAAATCGAAGTAGATAATTTAGCAATATTATATTACAATGTAATATAAAAACTCTCATGCTAGCCTGCAATCCAGGACAAATAACTTTTCATATACATAAGTATTTGACTAGTCAGCTAATTTGTTTTCTTTGTTATTCTGGGTCTTAACATGTTTTGATTATATGCTATTTTATACAGTATGTCCTTTTTCAAATTTCTAGAGAGCATTGTTATTTTTTATTACGTATTTTATTGCTAGCCATCTTGTGTGTTGTATTGAAGGTGGGGTTGAAACATAATGTTGCTGTATATGACTGCACATCAGCTGCAGCAACATAAATTCATATATTTGGACCACTATAATGCAAGCAAAAACTTGGAACTGTGTGTGTTTTTTTCCTGTCATCCTCTTGGAAAAGAATATTAAAGCTTGTAAAACTTGACATTGTCTCTCAGTTACTTTCCTTGAGCAGTTCCAAATGTAAACACTCTTAAACAGGTAAGAGAAGAAGAAAAAAAAGTCATGACGGTTATAGTGTAAGAAGGGGGGAAATGTTCTGCTAGATGACAGCTGGAAGAATATTGTAATTTTTTTCTCCCCAAAAGTGGCACATTAATTAGACATTAGTTACATTACCAACACTAAATGAAACTAAATGGATCGTGTAAGCATTAATAAAGGAGCATTCTGAAGATTAAGAGCTCACTACTTTCAGTGGTTGCAAGGATATCACACAATAGGAAAAGATTTACATTTTTTAAAAAAATGCCAATTTAGTAGGCATTCGTTACTTTTTGTACAGAGTTCTGTTTAGTTGTATAAATATTTTCTTCCCAAGTGCACCACAACTGCAGCTACCATTCTTATAATTTATAGTAACATCCACCCATTGCTGTGGCAATATAAAGCCTGTCCACATTCTGATGTATCACTATAACAATGGCCGGATGATACAATTCATCACCAGATTGGATGGTTGCACTCTCAGGCAAAGAACATGTTCTGCATACAGATAGTTTCACATTCAGCTTTGGTTATTTCCAGATAATCCTCCAAGAGCTTCTGGTTTGAGACTCTGGAAAACTACTTCCAATCAGTGTACATATAGCAATAGCAATTAGAGTTATATACCGCTTCACAGTGCTTTACAGCCCTAAGTGGTTTACAGAGTCAGCTCCCACAATCTGGGTCCTCATTTTACTGACCTCGGAAGGATGGAAGGCTGAATCAACCTTGAGCTGCTCAAAATCGAACTCCTGGAGTGAGAAGTGAGTTAGCCCCGCAGTACTGCATTCTAACCAACCAAGCCAAGGAGTTCAATTCTGTAGAAATCATTGTAGGAAGACAGCTGTGTTAGACTGATAGCCAAAAAATAAAAGGAATCTAGTAGCCCATTTTCCAATAACAGATTTTTTTAAGAGGCATATTGTAGATTTTCAATAAAATGTGTTGGTCAGAAAAAATGCTACCGGACTCCTTCGAATTTCTGTAGGAGGTAGTTCTCATGTTCCTAAACCATCAAAGGAGCCACTATAACTGAACACAACGACATCTATTTCCAACTAAGATGATTAAAGGCCCAGAGACTAAAACATATGAAGAATGGTTGGAAGATTTGGGTTTGGCTAGTCTAGAGAAAAGAAGGACTGGGGGGGGGGACACGACATGATCGCAGTGTTCCAATATCTCAGGGGCTGCCACAAAGAAGAGGGGGTCAATTTATTTTCCAAAGCACCAGAGGACAGGACAAGAAACAATGGATGGAAACTAATCAAGGAGAGAAGCAACCTGGAATTGAGAAGAAACTTCTTAACAGTGAGGACAATTAACCAATGGAACAGCTTGCCTTCAGAAGTTGTAGGTGCTTCATCACTGGAGGTTTTTAAGAAGAGACTGGACAGTCACTTGTCTGAAATGGTATAGGATCTCCTGCTTGAGCAGGGGGCTGGACTAGAAGACCTCCAAGGTCCCTTCCAGCTCTATTCTGATTGATTCAAATAAACATGGACAGGTTGTGCTTCTACGCAACTATTCCAACAACTATGTAATGTTAACATATCTTTAAACCCCTGGTGAACTTTGACTAGTTAATGTTTTCGGTATTGGGGTAGATGAGGGCTGAAGCAATTTTTTAACCCTGTATCTTCCTGATCATTCTCAGAAATGCTATTATGTGGAAAGCTTTTGATAAGGAAAGAGATGAGGCAGGGAAAGGGGCAAAGTGTATTTGGTTGTGTCTCAAGTTCAGTGATCACAGAATCTTGATGGCTAAAACCTATATCCCTATATTATTTGTTGAACTGCTTCTCTGATAGATTTCAAGAGGATTCATTTGAATGCACAGTTCAGAATGTCAAAGCTTGGAAAAATATGATTTAGCACTTCTGTAGGTTGCTTGCAATGTAATAGATGCCCATATGGACTTCCAACTGGGGAAGACTTTAATACTGTGGTTGAACTCCAAAGAATGAGAATAATTCATCTGAATCTCAGCATTTCATTTCTGATTTTGTTTCACATACTCACGAAACCGGTCAAGAAATAAAATAAGAATTAATGTTAGCTCTACTCACCTTAGTACTCTGCTTTCAGCTGACTCTAGACTTCAGACAATCCATCTTTGGTAATCGGAAAATGTATTGGAGACTGGATTACACTGGCTGGCCTCAGATGACTACACATACGTAGTAGAAGGCCACTCTTCTTATTTTGGCTGCTATCATTTCAAAGTCTCATGATTTCCCCCCAAAATCCAGATGCAAACATTTAGATGGCAGAAATAAGATAGAGAAAACATTAGCTTTTTGCTGCCATATAGTGGATGTGTGGATTTTTTAACTGAGTTCTACCAGCAAATAGCTCTGTGTCAACAGAGACACAACAGTTTAAAGTACAGTATTTTTTGGAGTATAAGACGCACTCCCCCCCCTAAAAGAGGCTGAAAATTTGGGTGCTTCTTATACTACGAATGTAGCTTTTTTGAAGCTTTTTTTCAGCCCTAATGAGGCGCTAGCGAGTGAAGCGATCTTCCGCGCTTCTCCTGCTTTTCTCATTGCTTCTCTCTCCAACGATCAGCTGTGCTTTAGAAGCTGTTTTTTATCCCCAACCAGGGGATAAAAAGCGCGCTCAAAACCAGCAAACTAATGCGCTGAAGCTGACCAGACTAAGGAGGCTAGCCAGATGAATACCTGGTAGGCAGAATTTTCCCACCTTATTTTCTTCCTCAAAAACTAAGGTGCGTTTTATACTCCGGTGCGTCTTATACTCCGAAAAATACAGTAGGTGGAATGTTAATGAGAAGATTGAAGTGAATTCATGTAAAAGCTGACACTCAGGAATAAGAGCCATGACTCTGAATCCAGAATCTGCTTTGCACAAACAACTTTTTTTTCATTCATGCAAGTTTTGCATTCCTGCTCCACTGTGACACAAAACCAGATGGTTCCATCAATCATAGCCTGGCAGGAGGGCTTACTTACAAAACTAAAGATAAAACCCAATCTTTTTGACAGTTTTGAAAGTGTTTCCTTTTCTTCACCTCTTGGCTTACAATTTTATCACAGGTAAGAGTGATCAAAATCTCTTGTGGTGTCTGTCTGCAACAAGCAGTTCTTGCAGCACATAACAAGTTGACCTATTCCTGGGACAGAGCTCCGAGTTTCAGCTTATTTTTGTTTCACCCATTCTCATTTTGGGAGGTTACTACTTTTTCAAGTAACTGCTATCCAACCGTTGTTTTGATCTGTTCTTTTTTATATTCCCAAGAGAATATGCCTTGTGCATCTAACATTATTGTTCACATATATGTAGTTTTTTTGTGACTGTCATCCATTGGCAGTAGCTCAGCATATCCAAGGCTTTTTAGAAAGTCAGAAAATGTATGAATCTAATATCATTAATACAATAAAATAACAATAGCAGTGATAATGCAATAATGTTCATCTGAAGGCTATATTCACCCAACATGCTTAATCAGATTAGAGATATATTCACACAACATATTAAGCTTGGTTAACTTTGGTCAGGAGCTTTTGTTGGACATGTGACCCCTAGCTTACTGCTTTATGTGCGATTGCAAATACTGCCTAAAAGGTAGCTTGCAATTTAAAAAATTGACAATACTTGACAGAAGAAGGGAAAGAGTAACAGGAGGTTAATATGAGCAAATGCAGTTCCCATGTCTGTATATTAATAACTTGCTAAAGTACTGCTAAATCTCCTTCATGAAGACTTGGCACCAAGGCATCAGAGATCACAATTAGAAGAGATCAAGATGTCAAGATTCAAGTCAATCCTATGGCATTATGACAGGCAATGTTATACAATAATATCATGGATATGTATGGATTATATCTTATACCTACTAATTGGATGCATTTGGAAGGCCCATAAATATTGCAAAGAATAATACATGGTTATATCCAGTCACACATACATATTCTCCTGTATCCAATAAATGACTGAGCGTCGTAAATTTGGCATCAAGTCTTAGCAACAATATAGATACTCTCTACTTAACCTGGTCTTCTTTTCAGGTCTTCTAAAAGTGAAGGAATTGCCACCATAATTGAATCCATCAATTTGTGCTGATCATCCTATTCTCTTTCCTTTCATCCTTCCAAGCATTACAGTCTTCTCTAGAGAGCTAGGTCTTTGTCTGAAGCAGGATAATTTGAGCCTGGTCATTTGTGGCTCTTGTGAGAACTCTGGGTTGATATGCTTGATGAACTCTTGTGAGAACTCTGGGTTGATATGCTTGATTTGTTTGTTTTCTTGGCTGCTGCTGGTATTCTCAGGAGAATGAATATTTTCCCCCTTTCTACAGGAAATACTATTGCTTGCATGATTCTGATCTTTGTAGGTAAAGTATCCAATAACTACCTCTTTATTTTACATGTCTGTTGGAGCTACAGTATAAAACCAGGCCCAACACAAATACAATTCATTACCCAGGATACTGCAGAGAAGAAATTATTTCTGCCATGGAAACACTCTTTTTACTTTAGCTGTTGTCATTTCAAAGGCATAATGATTCCAAATTCACTAAAAGCACATCTGTCTTTTTGCCCTGTGGAAAAACCATTTGCACAAAGTGTATACACAAATGAAAATACATGGAGACGTATATAGAACCAAATATGTATATAGCAGGTCCACATTCTGGATAGGGAGGACCACTGGTTTGAAAGAGGAATTGAAGAGGCTCTCTATGTTAAAATTGAACAGCCGTCTCTCAACAGAGGGGGAGGGATAGGACACCACTTATCTCCTGTTTACAATGCAGCCCCTTCAGCAGACCCACAATGGTTCCACACCCATTTGCACTCTGATTCAGGTGACTCTGAGGACACCTGAATTTACCGCCAGGTGGTTTCAATAATCCTCAGAGTGTTAACAACTGGCTGACTGCAAAGAATATAAATCCTTCCATTCCCCTCCAGTCAGTTGAACTAAAAAAGTTTGGGGAGAAGTGAAACAACTTCAAGAAAAATCAAGAAAGTTCAGTTGCCATTTGAAAAAAGCACCTTTTGGGACAATTATGACCTCCATAACTGAGAACCTCCATAGACAGGGTCAAAAAGAATTTGTGGCAAGACTTGAAATTCTGTAAAAGCCAAATTGATAGACTCAGCTCTCTCCAGTCTTCAGTCTCCCAACCATAAAGTAGGCTTACAAATCTAGATGTTCCATCCAGAACCTTTACTTTCAGTTTCAGATGCCGTCTTCTGAATAGTATATGAATTGTGTACTGACAATTCTTTAAGATGAATTTTTTTCCAAGTCACGTTTTCTATTTATTCTTCATAGAAAGAGTACCCTTGAATGTTCCAGATAAACTTATGGAGCTGGGCTTGTATTTAAAAGTTTTTGAAGTCTTTAAGTTTTCCTGTCCCAGACTAAAAGATGTGAGGACAGAATACAAAATTTACTTAAGGCTCACAAATTGATTACTTACTGGGGCAATCTTTAATTTTAGTACAGAATATACTTCCAGTCCCATGTTTTGTGGCTGAAGACCCACTCCCTCTTATGCTGCTGATTTTTGGCAAAACCGTGCCCCATTAATTTGAGGTAGAAAATACATGAAAACCCAAACCTGTGTGTAAAAATAAATTCAACATCATTTTAAACAAAGAGGTGATAAATGAAGCACCATTTGTAGAATGTAATTATTTGGATGTGTCAGCCCTGCTAGGTAGATCAGACCAAGAAATCCATTCCATAGTGAAGAAAGTTAACACCCAATCCTCTTAGAAGAATGAAATATTCTAGGAAATATTAAAAAGGCAGAATATTATATTTCCCTGGATGAGAAAAGGAAAAACATGTTTTTAAAGACAAAGCAGCTCCCTGCAGCTCCCTGCCCCCCACTTCAGCTCCAGGGTGATGGGATTAAGACATGGCCCTCGGGACATGATAGGATTAGCCCTCTACCCATCTAACAGCAGGGCTCACTGCATTGCAAAATCACCTACGGACATTACATCAGCCCACAGTTCAACCAGACTTATCTCAGACAAACTCCTAGGATTTGCACATGACCCCTACAGCAACCAATGGAATACCTGCCCTTACACAGAAACAGGAAGATAGCAATAGCAATAGCACTTAGACTTATATACCGCTTTACAGTGCTTTACAGCCCTCTCTAAGCGGTTCACAGAGTCAGCATATTGCCCCCAACAATCTGGGTCCTCATTTTACCCACCTTGGAAGGATGGAAGGCTGAGTCAACCTTGAGCCGGTGAGATTTGAACCGCCGAACTGCAGCTAGCAGTCAGCTGAAGTAGCCTGCAGTACTGCACTCTAACCACTGCGCCACCTTGGCTCTAAGGCGGGGCCCAAGAGAGGGTATAAATATATATCTCTCTCTCTCCTCCATGTGTTCAGCTACCCAGAATCACACGTGCTTGGTGGTTCTGCTTCACCATTAAACCATCCTTCCAAGCAGTCTCCATGTTTCCAGTGTCTTTCTCCCCACTTGGAACTGAACCCAGATGGACATTTCTTCCAACAATAGGAAGACTAGAACTACTTTTATTGAGATTGGCTATAACAACAGAAATCTTGCAAGTCTGAATGTGCTGTAGCTTCCCCCTTCTTATACTTCAGTGAATCAGGGAGACATCTGCTTGAGTTACTTCAAAATGTGCACTTCAGAGGTTACAAAACGTTCCAGCCCCCCTTTGCCAAGGCATATTTTTGCATATTTCTGTCAAGGTTATCTTCCTTAATCTCTACAGGATGAGAATATTAAGGCATGAAATACAGAAAATCTCTAAGAAAAAAAAAAGGTCATAGGCCATTTTTTTAAAAGCTCAACTGTCCTAGGTATCTAATAGCATCATATCTGTGAAGCTCAGAACAAGAAAAATCAGAACATGAGGGCTGTTGAGGGCTGTTTGGTTCTCAGATGACAGATTTCTGCAAAGTTGAAAAGTTGTTAAAGAACACACTGCATAGTTATTTCTGACATCAGGAACATGATTCCACTTATATAGATGTGTCTGAAGAAAGATAATTTGAGACTGTACATTTGTGACTCTAGTGCATGGATGTCAAACTCGCGGCGTAACGTTGCCGTCATGACGTTTCATGATGTTTTTCCCCTTCGCGGAGCTGGAGTGGGCGCGGCCTGCATGTGATGTATCCGGGACACCAGTTTGTCACCCCTGCTCTAGTGAGAGCTCTGGGTTGATTTATTTTATGAACACTTGTTTATTTTCTTGACTGTCCACAGTATTCTCAAGAGTCTACTCCAACACCAAAGTTCAAAAGCTTCAATATTCTTTTTATTTTGCTTCTTCAAAGTCCAACTTTCACTTCCATAGAATGTCACAGGGAATACCATCAGTGGTGGGATTAAAAATTTTTTACTACCGGTTCTGTGGGTGTGGCTTGGTGGGCGTGGCAGGGGAAGGATACTGCAAAATCTCCATTCCCTCCACACTCCAGGGGAAGGTTACTGCAAAATCCCCATTTCCTCCTGATCAGCTGGGACTCGGGAGGCAGAGAATAGATGGGGGCAGGGCCAGTCAGAGGTGGTATTTACCGGATCTCTGAACTACTCAAAATTTCCGCTACCAGTTCTCCGAACTACTCAAAATTTCCACTACCGGTTCTCCAGAATTGGTCAGAACCTGCTAAAACCCACCTCTGAATACCATGGCTTTCATAACTCTGTTTTTTGTAGGTATAGACACATCATGACATTTGAATATCTTATCTGAAGTCTTCATTGCTGCTTTACCAAGGGCTAGTGTCAGCTGCTTTTTCCTTTACTGTTCATGGTTGATCCTAAAAGGCACAGAGACATTTTTAAAATATCCACAGAAATTGTGAAATGGGTTGTTTGCTTACTCAGTGTTGTGCCATTCACCATATTTCGGTTGGAGGAAGGCAGAGTTTTGGATCTTGAATACATATAAAGGCTTGCTAAACCTGTTAAATTCCCTCTTCTCCACAACTGTTTAACAAAATAAAAGACCTGTCATTTGTGTGTGTGTGTGTGTGTGTGTGTGTGTTCGTGTTCTAATTCTTTTGGCATCCTATTTTAAGTAGGGTGGGTCTAAAACAATGCATATAAGTATCCGGTAGAAACCACAATAATGGAAAAAATAACTAAATGTACATTGCAATGTATTGACACAAATCCAATTTATTTATTTATACTGGTATCTTGAAATTGGTTTACATACCTATATACAGTAGTTCTTGACTTACAACAGTTCATTTAGTGACCTTTTGAAGTTACAAAGGCACTGAAAAAAATGACTTATGACTGTTTTTCACACTTATGACCGTTGCAGCATCCCCATGGTCACATGATTTATATTCAGATGCTTGGAAACTGACTCATAGGAGCTGCGGTGGCGCAGTGGTTAGAGTGCAGTACTGCAGGCTACTTCTGCTGATCACCAGCTGCCAGCAGTTTGGCAGATCGAATCTCACCAGGCTCAAGGTTGACTCAGCCTTCCATCCTTTCCAGCGCCGTTGTAGCATCAAACGGTCACTAAACAAACTGTTGTAGGTCAAGGACTACCTGTACTAACTTAACAACGGCAGTGATTCACTTAACAATTGTGGCAAGGAAAAAGATCATAAAAAGGGGCAAAACTCTAACAAATTTCTCACTTAGCAACATAAATTTTGGGCACAATTGTGGTTGTAAGTAGAGGACTACCTATACATTTCATGATTTGATGCCTTGCCCATTAGGATACTTATATCCTATAAGTATCCTAATGGGCATCCTAATGGGCATCCTAAAGGAAATCTCATGTGAGATAGCACTGCCTTAGAAACAATGATTTATTTGATACATTAATTATAATGCTTTAAGTATAGGATAAACATGATACACGTTTGTAAAAATTAGAAGTTTGGAAAACTTTTAGTTTTTATCACCCTTGCCTTTATCAAGAAATGTACAATTGAGGATATAGATATACTGGGATTAGCTAAATAACTTTAATTGGAGCAGATGTTTCTTACTAATGTTAATCTAAAATATTGAATATGCATACAGTTCAAGATTAAAATAAAGAGGTCTTAACCTAGAATGATAATCAAATTCCATCTCTTGATGAATTCATTTTTGCATAAATTTTCTCAAGGTGTCTACACATAAAATATTCAACATATTGGAACTGTTACAGATCATTTCACCAAATATGTATCAAGCATATCTAACTCAGCAACAACTAAACTGGGGATTTGGGGTCAATGTTATTAGTCATTGCAGATTTTATCAAATAGTTAATGCTAGAAGTGATTTTTTTCAGTTTCAATTTATGGAAAAAATGGTGCAATTAATTAGGAATGTGTTCCATGACCTAGTATTATATTAAAGGTGATAATGTATTGTATCATTCATTCATTCATTCATTCATTCATTTTCATATCAGCCACTTCCATCTAAATGGATTCTAGATACATGCCAATTCCTCCCACAATCATACTGACTTATCTCATTCTATGTGGCAATTTTAACAGCACCATTGATGTTGATGCCACTACACTGTGGGCTCTTAACTGCCCACTGATCTTCATTTCTTAAGAGAAATGGAAAGGAAAGGAAAAGGAAGTAAGATGGAAAGATGCAAAAAAAAAAAAAACCTTGGGAGGAAAGGAAAGGAAAACAAGGAGGAAAAGGAGCAGAACTAAAAGGAGACAATGCACAAAAATAAACTTTAACCGGGAAAGAGCTGCAAGGAGAGAGAGACAGAGAGAGACGGAGAGAGAGGGAAGGAGGGAGAGAGAGGGAGAGGGAGAGGGAGAGGGAGAGTGGAATGGTGTGTGTGTGTGTGTGTGTGTGTGTGTGTGAGAGAGAGAGAGAGAGAGAGAGAGAGAGAGAGAGAGAGAGAGAGAGAGAGAGAGAGAGTATGTGTGAACAGGAGTATTGATATAAGTGCACACATGAGAGCAGCACCTAATTCAAAACCTTATGCTACATGTCGACCTTGCCATCCAAAACATTGCCTTATCTATATTTGGAAACAGTCTTAAAAATAATGATGGTTAAAGCCAGGATTAAGCATGCAGTTGGTTGGGTATTCACAACAACTGAAGAGTAAAAGTATTTTTTATTTATTTATTTATTAAATACATTTATGTGGGGCCCAATCTCACAAATGTGACTCTCGGTGGCTAACAACACATTTAAGCAATAAGAAATAATATTTACAGAATAAAAAGCCATTAATAATAATCAAGGATGAATTCAATAAGACAATAGACAGAAACCTCTCAACAGGCCATCTGACCTACAGACCCCTGTAGCACATCCAGATTTTCAGTTGTGACAGAAAAGGCCCACTTCCAAAGTACCATGAGATGACTTGCTTTAATTGAAGGGACATGGAGCATGCCCCTTCTATTGGACCTAGTGGGATGGGTAAATGCAACCAAGGAGAGGCAGTTCTGCAAATAGTCTAGCCCCATTTTAATTATCTTAGAATGTTGAGTGCATATGGATGCTAGATATTTATCTGATCTGATTAGATACCTTGCATAAAGCCAGCTAAATGCAAATACCATGACTGATTTAGATACATACCTAATCATTTCGCACATACCATTATTTTGGCATTATCAATGGCCTGCTTGTGTGTACATGTGTGCATGCGCACTCATATTTTATGAGTTTTATGAGTGGTTATTTAAGTAACCACCTGAACATTACAGTCAAAGTGGAAATTACAGTCAAAGTATTGCAGGATATCATCTAAACATTAAGCTATTTAAATTGTCTCTGCCAGAATGGATGAGCAGAGAATATTTTTGGAGAACATCTGTATAATTTCTAAAGTTCCCTTTGGAAGGGTGTTCCGTATGACAGCATGGGAAATTTAACACACATACAGATTTCTTGGGTTTCAAGTGCAGGTTTCTTTCCCCAAAGCTTTGTCTAATATTAAAATACATAAATCAGTTGACAGACTAAGTCAACTACTGTATAGATCTACTTTAGCTATGAAATACTGCTGCAAAATATGAGACAGACTGATTATCTACTGCTGTGTTTTCTTCTGCATTCCATAGTACAAGGAGAAAGAGAAGGACATTTTCATTTCAAGCCCATAGCATGGCTTCCAGCCAGATTTAACTCTCTTCCAAGGTGAGAAACTAAGCCAGAACAGAATCTCTAGAAACCGAGAGGGGGAGGAAGGCTCCCAACCAGGTAGGAATTGGCAACCATTTTGCCCATTTTTCTGGCACCTTAACACTTGTATTATTTCCTGCTATGATAATTATTTCCCAGCAAGTTCTAACACAGTTTTCATGAAATAAAACTAAAATAGAAACTCAATGGGAAAGAAAAGAATCCGGCTGGAGTGGCGGATAACTAGATGCAAAATAGAACAGGTCTCCTATCCCTTAAGAAGATTAATTATCATAATAACTATCTTCAGCTTTTCTTCATATTCATTGGTGATGGTTCTAGTAGACTGTTATGGATACACAGGACCTATGAATACTTCTGAATTCTGTAAAACTCAGTTGGAATTCAGTAGCGTTACCTGAATTATTTCTATGCATATGTGATGGAAAAGTACAGACTTTCCCTCTGTGCA
The DNA here is from genome assembly GCA_003457575.1 of Thermophis baileyi. Lineage (NCBI taxonomy): Eukaryota > Metazoa > Chordata > Lepidosauria > Squamata > Dipsadidae > Thermophis > Thermophis baileyi. The sequence continues at coordinate 782,559 of QLTV01002845.1, read as the reverse complement.
CGTCTACTGCCCAACATTTATGATCCATACTGAAGTTAATGGGCCCTAAATAGAGCTGTTATCAATTTAAAGCTCAACATAATTCTTCCTAGCAATAGCTTCATCTCCTTCTCCTCCTTTTCCTGCTCCTCTACCAGCCCATAGGTGGTATTTTCCTTTATCGGAGCTGAATTAAAATGAAACACTGACCTGTGATTAATTGAAATTTAATTTAACAGATCTCATTTCCTTGCCAAAGGGAGAAAAAAATGGAAGAATTCAAATTCAGGATGAAATCAGGTTGGCTCTTGTCACAAACCATAAGTTTTCATAAGATTGTTATATTAAAAAATAAATACCAGAAGTGATTCTTCAGAGATACTTCCGTATTTAGAGAAAAGAGAACATCCATCACTGAAAGGAGATTATTCAACAGAATGTTAAACCTGATAGCTGTTTATAAAACAGTGCATCATTTAGGGCAGTTTCTTTCAAATTTAACAACTTTAAGATGTGTGAACTTTAACTCCCAGAATTCCCCAGCTGGCATGCTTTGGGCCATCTGGAATTATATAAATATATAAACACACATTAAAAAGCCATTGATCTTAAAATAATTCTTTACAACTTTGTAAAGATGTGAACATGTTCTCTGTGTGCAGTTATTTAATTGTCCTCACTAGATCTCTTCCAAAAGTGTTGGGACTGCAACTCACTGGGGAAGGCACTAATGCTAGAGACAGCTATACTAAAATCCCCACATTGCTGGGATGTTTTAACATTTATCATCAGAAAACTGAAATCTGTATTTAGAGAAGGCCAGTTCTCACTATTCGGCTTAGCAATGTTAACTTGGACACAAACTGCCCCAGGTTGGAATGCTGGCCTTCAGTCTCTCAATCAGCCCTTGGTACTTCGATTTTTAATAACAATGAATTCAATCAAGAGAAAATCATTCACATTTTTGAGGTTTTATTCTCATTTTGTTTAAAAAAAAAATCCTGCCTAGAGGCTGCTTTGGTCCACAAACACATTTTTCTCCATTTCCTCAGAATAGAGGCAGTCAAAACAATAAAAAAAGGAGAAGGGAAGGACTAGCACCCTAACAGAGAGAGTTTCATAGCCCTAGGAAGAGACAGCAAAACTAATGAAATGCGAAAGTATAATTCAGTTAGGGTGTATTAAGAGAAGGGATACAGCAGTGAACTGTAGAAAGTCTTAGTTTCCTGCTTGGCCGCTCCAAAGAATTATTTCAGTCTGAAGCCTTGAAAATATAGGCGTGGTAATATATACAGCAGCTGTGTTTGTGTGACATGTTAACCCATAACTTATCAAATACATTTTAGCATAATGTGTTGTGAGAATGCAGTTTGTGGTCCAGAGTAAATCAACTGGGTTAAATTAAATAAACCTCAGTCAATTTAACTATGGGTAAGTGTGTTATATGAACCCAACCACTGTAAGTATTCAGCTAACATTGTCTAACTCTATATAAAATCAATTTCCATAGATATAGGAGACAGTATCACTGGACATAAGACCATTACGTCAAAATAAGAGAGTTAAACTGCTAGGTGTTTTGTTTTGTTTCTTGGTAATCTCCAGACATTTTTGCTGTGATACTATTACAGTATAAGGCAAAGGTCTTAAACTGGTGGTGGTGTTTTTTTATACAGGGCCATTCTGTCTCTGAATCTTGCGTAGGGAAACCTACAATATAATTCAAACAATATAAAACAGTCTAGTAAAAAATAAACCCTAGTTTAAAAAAAGAGAATTAGATAAAGTCTTTTGACTCCTGTGTGGCAACTGAAACAGACATACAGACCTATTCATATTGCCACAACGTTCCTTGTTATTGTGGTTGTTGTTGCTGAGCAATTTTTCAAAACAAGCTTTTATGTGGAATCAAATAATTTTAGCTTTTTCTTCTGGTCCTGATTCTGAACTAAACACGCTGAGCGATTCCTGTCATTTCTTTCTTTCTTTCTTTTAGGGCTATGTAGAACTTCAGGGGTGCAATTTGCTTCATCAGAGCTAAGAACAAAGAGCTCCTTTGAAGCAAAACCACCAAAAACAAAACAAAACAAAAACCCACCAACCCTACACCCCACCTCTGAGAGCACACTGCTGTTGCCCTTTAATCAGTACAGTAATAGGGCTTCCGGGTATATGCAGCGCAAGTGAAGTGGGTAGGTTAGATCTAAGTCAGAACAGGTTGTTGCTAATTTAAATAGCAGCCCAGCAGGTTAGCCTTTGTTGTGGTGCAGATGTTAAATTGCAACAGGTCAGCCATTCAAAGTAGACCAGATTAGGAAACCAAAGTCGTATAGGCCAATACCACTTTTTTTTTTTTGTAAAGGGATAGTAACAGAATCTTGCAAGTTTGAATGTGCCTCCCATCCCCCCTCCTCTCTCTCCCTTTATCTTTGTGTGAGCTAGGGAGGGGCTTGTCTGAAACTTTACCTGCATTACAGTTCTGCCTTAGACTCAGGATTCTTTTATCTGACCTTTGTCTTGGCAGCAGCTCCTCCTTCTGTCCCTCAAGGGCATTCTCTCTTCCCTCTACTGATACCCCAAAGGGTTTCCAACTTCATTTGCATTTCAGCCTGATGGTTGTACATGGGCTGTATGGCTTCTTACCATTTAAAGATAGGAGACACATAAACATTGTAGTGCATGCTCTGAAATAACTTTAATGTTTGGGCATGGAGCAGTAGAGAGAGAAACCGTTCCAGTGGCTGCTAATTTGCATATTTTAAAACTGTACATGAGTTGGTTTTTGGTCTTCCTTTGCTCATTGAGGAGTTTGCTTTCTTTGTAGCTGCCTCAGTTCCGAGAAATATACTTTGGATTAGATTAACAGAGTTGGAAGGGACCTTGTAGGTCATCTAGTCCAACCCCATGCCCAAGCAGGAGACCCTACACCATTTCTGACAAATGGCAGTCCAATCCCTTCTTGAAAGCCTCCAGTGATGAAGCTCCTACAACTTCCAAAGGCAAGCTGTTCCATTGGTTAATTGTTCTCATTGTAAGAAAGTTTCTCCTTATTTCTAGATTGAATCTCTCCTTGATCAGTTTCCATCCATTACTCCATGTCTGGCCTTCCGGTGCCTTGGAAAGTAGCTTGACCCCTTCCTCTCTGTGGCAGCCCCTCAAATATTGGAACACTGCTATCATGTCTCCTCTGATCCTTCTCTTCACTAGACTAGCCATGCCCAGTTCCTGTAACCATTCTTCATATGTTTTAGTCTCCAGTCCCCTAATCATCCTGGTTGCTCTCCTCTGCACTTTTTCTAGAGTCTCAACATCTTTTTTATAGTGTGGTGACCAAAACTGGATGTTTTCTAGGTGTGGTCTTACTAAGGCTTTATAGTGTGGTATTAGTACCTCCCTTGATCTTGTATCTTCATGTATCTAACCTCTTTGATAGCTCTTAGAAATGCTCTTGAAACACAACTTTTCAAAATGAATACTAAGTGTTGATTTTAATTGTTTTAAATTCCTGCTGATTTTAATTTTGACCTTATGTCTAACTGTAAATTGCTGAAAGATCTTGCCAGTCAGTTATAAAATCAATTTAATAAACAAATAATTGAATAATAAAACACAAAAACCCATAAGAAAAATTCCTTGTTCTTCATCTGCCTGGACATGGGATTGACAGTGCTGATTGACAGGAAGTTCTACAGATGGATGATTTTTTACTCAAGGCCTGGATAGTTCTTTCTTCTCCCTTTTCCTTTTTATGGTAAGCAATACAAGCTAGAAGAAATTTCCCAACTTGGTGCATCAGACTACAACTACCATAATTTCTACCTATCCTGATTCATAAAAGAAGAAGGAAATTGTAAGCTGACGTTGGAAGGCACCAAGCTGGGAAAGGCTGCAATAACAGTTCTTATGCTTTTTTGGTTTTTTTTTTTTTTTTTTTAAATTTATTTTTTTTAGTTTTTTGTTTTTTTTTTGCAAAATTTATTTTTTGAAGCGTTACGTATTCTGTCACAAATGCCCAAAGTAGCCTGAAATTATATGCTATTGGGGGGGGGGGAGAAAGCCCCAGGAACAGTTTTCTTTGTCTGCTTGGCAATATGCCAGAGAAGACACCTTGAAGTGATTCATTTCATACCTGAAGTATTTTATGATGTGAAGAATCGTCCGGGTTCTGAAAGAGATTAAAAAGTTTATTTCCCTTTAGGTCTTACTGCTGCATGCCTGGGAAGTGTGATTTAGATGGATGGACAGGATAAACAGTTACCCCCCCCCCTGAAAAACAGGCGGTAGTTTTAATGCATTTAAGAATACAGAGGATTATATTGTCCCCATATATTCTTGTGGCAGCTGGGGAAAACATTCTGACATTTGTAAAACAACACAGTGCTTATCAAGTTGCAGTATTGCCATGTAGCAGTATTCTCATTGTGTATCACCACCATCACCCGCAATTATTTCTAATTGCCTGGTGCCCCTGCCTCTTTGGATGCCAGCTACACTCCTTGCATTCACCTTCTGCCTGCTAATATGGCCTTCTGATTACCCTCATTAGCAGGTAAGCAAAATATTGTGTAAGCAAATGTTTAGCTCCACATGACAATTTACAAGGGGGAAAAAGCGATGACTCTCTGTGTGTGTTGTAACTGTCAGTTTGGTGCAATTTCTCCATCACTGGTGGTTCGTTTCCATAAGGTTTGAGCTGACATCCTTAGGCTTATGACTGACATCAAAGGTAATTACTAAAAATAAGTATCGTTCAGGATTCAGATACTTCAAATCTCTGCCCAAATCTCTGCTAGGCAACAAGGCAACGTTCTCAATTTCAGAGGGGGAAGAAGGGGAAACCTATTATTGGATGATCCAAGTGGGCTGTGGGGTCAGATTTGATTTTTTTTCCTCTTCATCATGTAAAATAAGAATACTGAGCCAATCTCAAAGGGATATCATCTGGTCAAATAAACTGGTATTCATGAGACACACAAATCATAACCAATATCAACACTCTGCTCAAAGTTTTCAGCCTTTTGCCTACTAATGGAAAGAAGAAACAATGTCAGGGGTGGGTAACCTGTGATCCTTAGGCTATTTGCAGCCTTTGACCTAATTTCAAAATCCTTTTGCAAGACCTTTCTCACTTCCCTTCAGCTTCAGAGAAGAAAGTATCAGAAAGAATTACAAATTAACAATGGCAACAACATACAAAGAAAATTTATACAAAATGTTCTACAGATAGCATCTACCACCAGCAAGAATAGCGAAAATGTTCCCGAACAGCTCACCGAATTGTTGGAAATGCAGCCAGACCAAAGGAACATACTATCATATGTGGTAGACATGCACAGCAGAAAAAAAATATTGGACAAGAATTAAAAAATGGCTTACGGAGATAATTGAGCAACCAATAGAATTAAAACCAGAATTATTTTTACTAGGGATAATGACAGGAAAATATGAGAAAAAAATTCAATACTTAATACTACATGTCGTAACAGCAGCAAGAATTATTTATGCACAAAATTGGAAGAATAAAAATATACAATCAGAGGAAAATGTGATAAAAAAAGTGCTAGAGTGCACTGAGATGGATAGACTTACAAAAGAATTAAAGGATAAAGGAGAATCCGATTATTATTTGATATGGAATAAATGGTATAAATGGTTAGAAGAAAGATGCAAGGATTAAGAAAGCATTAATGGAAGAAAGATTAAAGAATCAGATAACAATTAAAACACCACAAAAATAGACACGATATAAAATGTAAGATGTAATGTAAATAACTTAGTACAATAGTAGACATAAGATGTACTGTATATGAACCA
>QLTV01002845.1:764106-775933 GCA_003457575.1 Thermophis baileyi | reverse complement strand
TTGGTTAAACTGCTTGGAGTTGTGCTTTTATAATAGTTAGATGGTTACACTTTAAACTGATGTAATCTTCGTAATGGTCAGTTTGAGAGAGAGAGAGAGAGAGATAGATAGAGAGAGAGAGAGAGAGAGAGAGAGAGAGAGAGAGAGAGATATAGATATGGATATAGATGCTATAGGTATTGATATTGATATTGATATAGATAGATAGATATATAGATAGATAGATAGATAGATAGATAGATAGATAGATAGATAGATAGATAGATAGATAGATAGATAGATAGATAGATAGATAGATAGATAGATAGATAGATAGATAGATGATAGATAGATAGAAAAGGAAAAATGATGTAATGGAGATATATCGATGTGGAAATGTTGCAGAGATGATAATTATGTTATAAAATTGGAAAAAAACTGTTTAATAAAAATTATTTTTTAAAAAAGAATTATTTAGGTATTTGTTTTTATATACTGTATATCAATACATTTAGAAACCACTCATCTCCCTCACAGAGCAATTCTCAGTTGCTTGAGAAAGGGAAAAAAAGATTTCAAGGTGGAGAAGCTACCCCATCCAACTTTGGCTATGAACAAACAAAATGTTAAAAAGTTATGATATTTATGTAATTACTTACCAAGCACATCCAAATTATATTAAAGTAACCAAAATATCTTTACAATCCCCTGGGCATGTCATAACCTTTGAGCACCCCTAATGTTTGGAAATCGGAAGTTGAAAAATTTGATATTCCCTACCACTGTTGAAATATAAATAACATCAATATGTTCAATCTAATAAATTTAACACATCAGTTTTATTTATTTTTTTAATGACCCTCTCCCATTATTAAAAACAGGCCAAAGATTTCTGGTCTCACCTCTTCTAGAGAAGCCCCATTCCACCCCTGCAGTTCTCAGCAACTGAAATAATAGATTAAAGAAACCCATCCTCCAGCCTTAAGAATGTGTGTACCCTCTATTAGATTACAAGAAATCAAAACTGCTAATGTCATTCAACTGGCTCTATGTCAGTTTATGAGGTCAATTTTGGTTACAAGGCTCAGATTTCTAAAAGAATGTTGTATAAAAGACGAGATCCAAAATAAGAGGGGTGTTTTTCCGTCTGTCTGTTGACCTTGGCTACACCATTGTGTAATTTCCAAGAACTAGATAAACAGAATCCCAGACAAGCCCAGATAGGAAGTTGACTGTTAGTTTGACACATTTGTCACCAACTCCTGTGGGTTTATTTTTTTTAAAAAAAAATAGCTGCCATGGCAGCCCCAGTTTAGAATGGGATTATGCAGTGCCAGAAAGTGCCTTGAACTCTGACAGATGTATGATATGCTGCCATTGAAAAGTGATTGTCTCCACACATATAGAGCTGCTCTTTGTCTGCAAAGCTGTCATTTGTTCTTGTTGAACTTATTGTTTATGTACAAAGAATTTTGGGTGGGGAAACATTGATGGGGGAAAGAAAGAGCCCTTTCTCCCCCAAATGGTATCTAGAACAGGTTTCCTGTGTCTGTCTTAAAAACGAAAAAATAAAATAAAAAATAAACCTGAGATTGATGATCACATAACAAATTGATTGCCCATTTCTGGTGTCACTCAATAATAGATTACCAATTTGCAACACTAAGCTCAGAATTTTCTTTGCAGGGTTGCATCTGTTGAGCATAGCTGAATTTTATACAATTAGACTAGGAATGTTTGTTATTTCCTTTTATAAAAGAATGTTCCCATTCTGTTGGTATTACATTACAATATTTCAGCCAGTAACCCTTTGAAAGCTGACTGTTTTGCTCTTGCTTGGTGATTGATTTTTTCCCCTATTTGTTTACATTTTTGAAATTTTTGAAAGTACTAAAAACGCATGGACAGAAATGTTAGATGTTACTTCAACTTTCAAAAAGCTTTTGATAAAATTCTTCCTCTCAACAAACAGTCCTAAGCAAACTATCCAATCGCTGGATAAGAAGTGAGATTGACAACAGAAGCTCCCCTGGTCAATTTTTTCATGCATTATTCCTTTTAGAAGCAGCATCAATGGTATTTGAAGATGACAGTTAGTGGTTTTATTTGAAATAGCCTTGGAGCAAGAGTTCTGCTTTTGCCAGCCTTATTCATGTAAGGATAGTGAGTGGTGTGGTGCAAGGGTGGGTTTTGAATCCTTTTGCTGCCAGTTTGCTCAAGGTCGCGCCGTGCGCGTGCCCCCGCAGCAATCAAAAAATAGCTTCTGCACATGCGCAGAAGCAAAAATTAGCTTCTGCGCATGCGCAGAAGCAAAATCCAAGATGGTGGTGCCCACGGAGACACCGACAGAACTGGCTCCATGACATCATCACTGAGTTACTAACAGTTCTAAAGAACCGGTTAGAACCGGTAGGAACCCACCTCTGGTGTGGTGACCTAGTGGTGAAGATGCTTGCCTCCCATTCGGAAGGTCGAGAGTTCAATCCTAGGTAGTGGCAGATGTTCTCATTCCAGGTGCAAAGAGAAAATATTTGCTGTGAACTCCACACGGTGTCAGGAAGGGCAACTGGCCAGTAAACACTCAATTCTGTCCAGTCGTCCCCATTCTTCTCCGAATTAAGGGATTACAGGGTCATAAAAAGAGGCGTTTTTTTTTTATTCATGTAAGGATAGTATTCACTTTTGTGAATATAAGATTGCTTCTAGTTGTAAACAAAAAATTATTGTAACCAAGGACTCATTATATGATAAGTTCACTACATGGTTTTAGATTTATGAGGTTCTAATCATATATGTGAGGCATTGACATAGTATAATAAATATGTGATCTTTCAAAATGGCATACAACTATAGCAGGGTTCTGGTTTGCTCAGTATATAATATTCTGATGCAATCAAATCACAATAATATCATAACAGTGTTCATTTTTCATATTTCTTGCCTTTTAGAAGTCCTTTCCCTAATGACCTGACCATGAAATGATTTCCCACACATGTTATAGAATTTCTGGGCACTGGAGAAGTCCCTGGTCTTAGCAACACAACACTTTGGAGACACTATTGTTTAGTCTATTGATTCTCATCTATCTTCCTGATGAATGTAGCATGTGCCTAGAATATATCCATTATAAACAGCTACTTTATAAGCTCAGACATATTGCCAAGTCTTCCTACCAGGGAAGTCCAGTCTCCACCCAAGATACTGTATTTCACATTGATGCTAAAGGCTAAATGGAAACTGTGTACCTTACTGCTGAACTAGATTTCTGTCATTATTAGCATAGCTGGATATCCTTTGGGGTGAGGGAAGTTTTATTTCTCCTTATTGAGCTTTGATAAGTTTCCAAGGTTTTTTTTTAACTTGTAGATAGTTCTGGTTCAACATCTAGCTAGATTTGGCTTTAGAATGATTAGTTAAATACTTTTTTTAAAAAATAGGAGAAACATTATAAAATAAGAAAGTACAATGCCATTACATGTACAATTGTAATTTGGGTAATAATTATTATAAATTATTCAATTAAATAATAATAAATAGTAATTCAATTAATTTAATTGAAATGCAATCCATCTCACTATAGTGGGAAAAGTGAGGTGCCCTGATGGTTGGAAGCTGCCAAGGCTGAAAGCAAAGAACCTGGGGTTAGACATGAACATTATCTAAACATGGTGCAGGTGCCCTCACATCCAAGGCCAAGGAACAAGTGATCAAAGAAAGAAAAATACATGAGATTTAAGGCTGTTACATAGACTGGACTGGATTGCTAGAGTCTGTTGCAGACTGTTGATTCTTCTTCAAGGCTAGGGTTTGTGGAATGCTAGAGAGAGATTTATTACCATGCTGTGGGTGACAGTACTGCTTATGATCAATTCTAGTACCTCCTACTCTCAAATTTGGCCCTGACAGTCCTTGAAGTAATAAAAAAAAAAGTGTCTCCAGAATCCTCTCCTTTTAAGTGCACACAGTCTGCCCTTGTGGATAAAGGGCTATCGAAACTACAGCTCACGTCCTACTATAACTGTACCTTCTATAAGAATTGATGGACCCATCTCACAACACCTCACCTGATAAAATACCTGGGAAACATCAATCTTTTTTATGTACAGTTGCTGTTATCAGATCAGTATGACGTAGTTTATTTGAATGTAGTATAACCTTTGTTATACTGTCTGCAAAATTAGGCAGACTTTGACTGCCCACTGACAATCCACCACTAATTGTAATATATTGTCTTGTCTTTTTTTAAAACAACAACAACAATGTTTTTTATTTATAATGCTGGTCTGTGAATGTAATAAACATTATTATTATTATAAGAGTACACAGTGCACTGTGAAAGAGGACATAGCATCACTGAACTGCATACCATATACCCAACTAGTACCATACTGGTTTTGGAAAAATAATACTGAATTATTAAGGATTAGTTGATGAAGAACTCTGAGTGAAGCATGACCTCACAACTTTCAGGACAAGCAGAGGTATTTTCAGTCTATTTGGCCAACTCCCTTGTTTTTATCCTAACGAAGGACAAACCCAGTGTAATACAGTAGTAGAATAAAATGCCCCTCAGGATAGGGCAAATAGCAAACAGAAATCCATTGAGATTAATTTCCTCCTGTCTCCCTGGACAGTCTTTGGCTGTTTTAAGTAACATACTGACAACATAATCCTCATGAAACTCTCTGCCTGTCTAGGTTTGTATCTGACACTGAAAGCCAATGAATGAATGCATAATTGTATTTCACTCCTTACAAGCAGGAAAATGAAACAAAGGACATGGGGTAACAAGAAGAAAGACATTAAAATTGCTTCCTTAAACATACATTTCACTCTAAAAAAATGACAGCACAATGAATTGGAACTGCACTTGATTATAGTTAAATGTAGGCCTATCAGAATTGATTTGGAACTAGCATTGTTTACACTGAATTCCTGCTGATTCCAATGACGTTTTTAAATATCATAGACCTGTATCCATCCCAATGCCATATTTAAAGTTACATTCCAGTTAAATTGAGAAGAGCCTCATGCCCTTGGAAATAGAACTCAAAATGCACATCCTGGGCTGATAATGAAAAGAAATGTGATCCAAAGGCCAAAGTGGTTTTCCTCCATCCCTGAAATTGCTGGGGGGGGTTTTCCATTAACAATAATGGGATTTTTGTGTGTATGTGTGCCAAGCAAAAAGAGTCCAAGAACATCTTAAAACTCAAGGAAACTGACATAACAAATACATGACATTGAGGGGAAAAAAAGATGTTAACAACACTTTGGCCATATAATATTGACTGTAACATTTTGAAAATGTCACAAGATGTTCTTTTTACATCATCTGATATAAATCAGGAATGCATATCTGCTCCAAAACTCTTCACAGTTTGGCACTATAGCTCCAGAATTTATAAAGTTATATGCATTTTCTTTCTTTCTTTCTTTCTTTCTTTCTTTCTTTCTTTCTTTCTTTCTTTCTTTCTTTCTTTCTTTCTTTCTTTCTTTCTTTCTTTCTTTCTTTCTTTCTTTCTTTCTTTCCATGGGGGAAGGAGGTGAGGAGCAATCAGAGCAGAGGTGGGTTCCTACCGGTTCAGACCGGTTCTATAGAAACATTAGCAACGTGGAACCGGCAGCAACCCAGGCCTGTCAGCCCCTCCCCCGAGCCAGTTCTCTCGGCAGCGCCTATGGCGCCACCATCTTGTTTTTTGCTTCTGTGCATGCGCAGAAGCTTTTTTTAAGTACTGTGCATACACGTGTGCATGCACAGCACATCCCTGAGTGAACCGGCAGTACCTGAATCTGGAACCCACCCCTGAATCAGAGCTGAGGCCACAGCCCATAAAGGTTGTATGGAAGATGTTAAGATTTTCCTATGAGTTGTGGTTTCCCCTGCTGTTTCAGTTAGCAGGCACATTAAAACACATGGATTTAGACTTAGATGTTCCTTAATGATTATAATGGAGATTGGATTGGACAGATGTGCTACCCTTACCATCAACAGGAAAACAGTAGTGAAAATTGAAGGAATCAAGATGCCATATGGAAATAACATCAAGAGTATGGATGAAGAAGATCACTAGAAATATGTATTCTTCAAGCTGACAACATCAAGCACACTGAAGTCAAGAAGAAGGTTAAAGTGAATACAGCATGAGATTGAAGATCTTAAAGTCCAAACTCAGTAGAGGAAATACAATCAAGGCAATTAACACCTGAGCAATTCCACTCATTAGATACACAGCTGGACTAGTGAACTGGATTCACATAGAACTAAAAGCCCTATATAAGAACACCAGAAAAATAATTACTATGAATCCTGCCCTCCATCCACACAGTGATGTTGACAAACCAAGAAGCATAGGGGAGCCTGGAATATTTTAAGTACATCAGACGGTTGAAGAAGAAAAAAGGGCATTGGAAGAATACCTGAAGGACAGTGAAGAAGATGTACTGTAGCTAATAAACCATGAAGGCTCACTGAATACCAGAGAGACCAAGTTGTCCTACAAGAAAGGCCAAATGAAGAATAGAAAAGAGACATGGCAAGGCAAAGTATTACATGGCTGATAGATTAAAAAACTAGCAGGCAAAACAGATAACAACAAGAGCTGGCAATGGCTAAGAGCAGGAAAATTGAAAGAGACAGAGGGGCTAATTCTGGTTGTACAAGAGAAAGTCTTAAGAACAAATGCATATAAAGCCAGAATTGAGTGTTTCAATTGGCTATTTATGTTACCGTGTGAAGCAAGAAGGAGCATTGATCAGCAATTGCATCTGAAATACCTGATACTGAACTGTACTACTTCGGACTGCAGACACAAGATTAGTATATGTGAATTAGTGCTAAAGGCAAAACTATTAACAGTCTCAAGTGCTGAAGTGGCTTGAGTGCACTATAGGATTTTGGGTGGGTCAAAGATAGCAATAGCAATAGCACTTAGACTTATATACCACTTCATAGTGCTTTACAGCCCTCTCTAAGCGGTTCACAGAGTCAGCATATTGCCCCCAACAATCTGGGTCCTCATTTTACCCACCTCGGAAGGATGGAAGGCTGAGTCAACCTTGAGCCGGTGAGATTTGAACCGCTGAACTGCAGCTAGCAGTCAGCTGAAGTAGCCTGCAGTACTGCACTCTACTGCACTCTAACCACTGCGCCACCTCGGCTCTGATGATTGTAGATGATTGTATTATGTCAAAATAAATCTCAGCATTCAAAATGTGCGTAAAAAGAAATGGAACTTTGATTGCCTAGCCACATCTGCCATTTCCACAATAATGTCTCCCTGTATGGCTTCCTCTGGGCTCCAGGATAGCTAAAATAGTGAATCACCTAAATGCTTATGCTTTGCTTCTTCAAAATTAATATTTTACTAAAGGTGTTTTGCTTAAATTATTCAATAAACTGAGCAGAGGAATAAGAATATCAAAACAAAAGTATTAAAAAGTAGGAGATGAGTAATTTAAAAAATTCAAAATGAAGGTAAGGCAAATAAATAAAAGGAAAAAAATAGCAAGGGAGAACGTAATTTAGAATCTAGAAGAAGCTACTGCTTGTGTGGCTGCTAAGCAGAGTAAATATTTATGACCAGGTTTTGTATAAGTGGAGGAATTTTTTTTTTTTTTGGTGGAGAATGTAGCTAAGGACTGTTGCTTTCCAGACAGAAATATTCATACTAGCCCCATTTACAAACTTTTGTAAGGGACACATAAAGTAATGGTTTTTGTCCCACTTCTGCTATTTTGCACTAGACTTTGAATGAAACTACATATTGTTTGATGTACTTCTCTTGCCAAAAGCCATGGCTCTGTATCATATTTTCCTTCATCTCTCTCTTAACTTTTGGAAATAACAATTTAAGAGACAACAGTGGCCTGGCTCATTGATAATACTAAGTATTAGGTTCTGCCTTTGTGATATTGAAACCACCCTAACACTTAGCATTCTCTCTAATAAGAACTTAAGCCATTATGATTTGTTCAATCAACTACCTTTCAAAAAAGAAATCTGCATTTATGTATTTATTTATTTATTTATTTATTTGATAGATTTCTATGCCACCCAACTCCCGAGGGACTCTGGGCGGCTTACAGCAAAAACAGAAAAAACTTATTAAAATATAAAAAACGTGTTAAAAAAATACATTATATAAAAAACAATTTAAAAACATCAACAACAATTAAAAAACCCATACATACCTTTTTTTGGCCGGATCTCGCCAGATTTTAATAGCGAGATCAACGGCCCCAAGCCTGCTGGAATAGCCAGGTCTTCACTGCTTTCCGGAAGGCCAACAGGGTGGGGGTAGTCTGGATCTCAGGAGGTAACTAGTTCAAGAGGGCCGGGGCAGCCACCGAGAAGGCCCTCCCCCGTGGGCCCGCCAGCCGGCACTGTTTAGCTGACGGGACCTGGAGGAAACCAACCCTGTGGGATCTTACCGGTCGCTGGGAGCTATGTGGTAGAAGACGGTCTCGAAATGTTATACAAATAAATGTAACTTAGTGTTATACAAATAAATATAACAGGTGTCCTGTCTTTTCCTCATTCATGGTAGTTAATAGTCAAGAGTGGAGAGAAGTGCAGCATTATATTATTATAGCATGAATAACTATGCATACATATTTATGGAATGGGCATGGGGTGGGAATTACAATGTTTGAATATGAGCATGCTCAGATTGTCCTGAATGATCATAACTCACATCTTAGTTTCCTATTGAGTGTAAACTTTAAACTAGCAAAACCAGTATGCCATTTGGTATAATTTAAGTGAATTTCTCATTCATAATGCATTAGAAACATCAGAAAAGTTACTGATATAGACATTGAACAAAAAGTGCTATCCACAAAGCAAAAATTAAAATAGAATTAACAGAAAGCAAATCTCTGAGGAACTTAAAAATAGGGCTACAATATTTATGCTGCAAAAATCCAGTTGACCATTGGATAGCAGCAAAGAATCAGAATGTTCTGTATATAATAGATTTGTAGCTGTGATATGGTAGCCATATTAAAATGATAATTACATCCACGCATACCCAACATCCATTTTGAGTTAAGTAATGCTCTGCAAAGCACAAGAGGGAATAAAAAAATAAAGGGGTGTTTGGGTTACATTTGAAGGTATTCCTTTCAAATAGATTTAATATTCAGTAGGGATGTGTCAATCACTCCATATCCAATACCAAAACTCGAAATTCAAAGGTTGGACCTGAGATTCAGGATTTGATGGCAACAAGATTTGAACACCTTCAAGTTTCAGTTTGTAAAGTGTTGATAATAGGCTATATTGAGGAATCATTGAAGGTGGACTGGCTCAACAGGATCTATGCTCTAGATCGGACTAATATAGTGAGTTCAGGAAGGCTTTGGGAATGGATGATGTGAAGAAAGAGAAGATCATACAACACATACCAGACTAGATTAAGAAAGAGTAATGGAATAAAGCTGAATCTCTTTCTCTCCTCCTCCAAACAAATGTGTACAAAATAAAATCTAACAAAGAGGTGAGGCACAAAGAGCAAAGAAGTATTCCCCCCAAATGTTCCTATTTGCGAATGTGATAAAACCCATTGGCCAGCTACTCATGTCAATATCAGAGCTTACCTCTCAATCCTCCTTCAATTTTGTCTGCATTTGTATATGAAAGAAATGCAGCAATAGCATTTAAGATTCCACAAAGCCAAGGAGCCCATTTAATTCCAAATTTCCAGTGCAATTTTAAAGCATCTGATTCAATACAACAGAGGTCCCCAACTCCCACCCAGAATGTGGCCCACTACCAGGCCGTGGCCTATTCAGAATTGGGCTGAGTGAGTGGCTGGATGGAGCGCACAGGCACCGCTCACGCCAGTTGCGCAAAGGCTGCATGTGCACACCAGCCCACTGCTCGTGCGGCCCAGTTCTCCTCTCCCCCCCCAAGCTGGGCTGCCAAGTCTCAAAGGTTGAGGCTTGCTGCAATACCACACCTTGATTTAATCTTAGTAGTTGATTGAAAAGGGCAATCCAAATCTTCTTAAAATTAAATTGCAGCTTAAAGCTTTGCGTCATTCTAATATTCAAGTTTATATAAGCTCATAAATGACTTAGATGAGGGAATAGAAGGGAAACTATTCTATAGAAGGGAAACTATGCATGGGCCAATCAGAACCAATAGTGGTTCTGATTGGCCCATGCATGGTTGTGTGAATGTTTTATTTTAAATATGGATGGTTTGGTTTTTTTAATTGTTTTTATATGTTTTATTTTTTACATGATGTAAGCCGCCCAGAGTCCTTCGGGAGTTGGGCGGCATATAAATTTTATAAATTAAATTAAATTATAAATTAAATTAAATCTTAGGAAAGCATAGGTTCTGCTGCCTGGAACACTTTCCAGCATGCTCAGAAGAGCTGCAGTTTCAAAATCACCTAGTTTGTACCAGCTGTAATGTAGCTTGAGAAGCAATCTGGAATTGAGAAACTTCCTAACAGTGAGGACAATTAACCGGTGGAACAGCTTGCCTCCAGAAGTTGTGGGTGCTCCATCACTGGAGGTTTTCAAGAAGAGACTGGGAAATTCAATGTAGAGAAAAGTAAAGTCCTACACTTAGGTAAAAAAAAACCAAAAGTATACATATAGACTGGGTGAAACCAGGCTCAACAGCAGTAACTGAGAGAGGGAACTTGGAGTCTAAGTGGACAACCAATTAAATATGAGCCAGCAGTGTGCGGCGGCAGCCAAAAAAGCCAACACAATCCTAAGTTGCATTAACAAAGGGATACAATCAAGATCAAGGGAGGTACTAATACCACTCTATAAAGTCTTAGTAAGACCACACCTAGAGTACTGCATCCAGTTTTGGTCACCACACTATAAAAAAGATTTTGAGACTCTAGAAAGAGTGCAGAGAAGAGCAACCAAGATGATTAGGGGACTGGTTACATACGATGAACGGTTGCAGGAACTGGACTAGTCTAGCGAAGAGAAGGACCAGGGGAGACATGATAGCAGTGTTCCAATATTTGAGGGGCTGCCACAGAGAGGAGGGGGTCAAGCTACTTTCCAAAGCACCTTACCTCGGTCAGACAAGGAATAATGGATGGAAACTGAACAAGGAGAGATTCAACCTGGAAATAAGGAGAAATTTTCTGACAGTGAGAACAATCAACCAATGGAACAGCTTGCCTTCAGAAGTTGTGGGAGCTTCATCGCTGGAAGCTTTCAAGAAGAGACTGGACTGCCATCTGTCAAAAATGGTGTAGGGTCTGCTTGGGCGGAGAGTTGGACTAGATGACCTACAAGGTCCCTTCCAACTCTGCTAATCTGTTAATATCTGTTATTTTCATTCTACATAAAGCCACCTACACATTTCTGAAAGTTTTGGATTATAATCTGTAGAATTCCCAGTCAGCTAAATCATTTTGTAAGTGGTAATTAAATTTTTTAGAATGCCAGATTCATAAAGGCTAATATAGTAGTTGTTGGAATACTATATTATTCCAGTTCAGTTTGCACCCAACACATTCCCAGTCAATCACTACAATACATCCAGTCCAGAACAAGAAAATACACCATTCAGGACAGCTAACAAAAATATAATTTGCTGCATTCTTTGACAAAGTGACAAAATTAGTGGACCAGAGAAATGCTGTCGATATAATTTACTTGGACTTCAGTAAGGCATTTGATAAAGTAGACCATAACCTACTACTAGATAAAGTAGAAAAATGTGGGTTAGACAGCAACACCATCAGATGGATTCAAAATTGGCTGACCAACCGCACTCAACGTGTAGTGCTCAATGGAACTGCATCTACATGGAGGGAAGTATGCAGTGGAGTACCCCAAGGCTCTGTTTTAGGCCCAGTACTCT